>JAODAL010044537.1:0-32786 GCA_025379985.1 Phyllomedusa bahiana | reverse complement strand
TAAATTTCCCGGCATTTTTTAAAATGGGGGGTCTGCAGGTTTGGGGCTCATGCTGTGGCCCGGGACGGGTTATAGTCAATGTCCAGTAAAACTAAAATGGTGGTTGAAAGACTCCTTTTTCCGGCACTTTTTAATCTGGGGTCATGCAGGTTTGGGGCTCATGTTGTGGCCCAGGACAGGTATAGTTAATGTCCAGTGAAACTAAAATGGTGGTTGAAAGACTCCTTTTTCCGGCACTTTTTAATCTGGGGTCATGCAAGTTTGGGGCTCATGCTGTGGCTCAGGACAGGGATAGTCTATGTCCAGTGAAACTTAAATGGTGGTTGAAAGACTTCTTTTTCCGTCACTTTTTAATCTGGGGTCATGCAGGTTTGGGGCTCATGCTGCGTTCCAGGACAGGGATAATCAATGTCCAGTTCAAGTAAAATGATGGTTCAAATAATACTGCCTTCTGGCACTTTTTAATTTGTTGGTGATGCAGGTTTAAGGGTCATGCTGTGGTACAAGACAGGGATAGTGAATGGTGTGTGATTTTTTTTCTGTGGCTTTTTTAACCTAAGTGTGTTGCCTAAGATGTAGCACGTATCTATTTGACTGTTGTGGATTAAAATGAGAAGTCATTTTTATAATTTTTTGGGGTCATGGTGCTGTGAGATACAGCTATAATCATGGTCCTTTGGAACAGAAATGTGGCTTTTAAGTGGTATTTCTCCCTCACAATTTTTAACAGTGGCTGAGAAGTCATTTTTATAATTTTTTGGGGTCATGTTGCTTTGAAATGCAGCAATACTACAGGTCCTATTCTAAAAAATGTTGTTTCTAACAGACATTTGTTATTCACAATTGTCAAAAGTGGCTCAAGGGTCATGTTTTGAATTTTTGGGGGCATTTTGCTGTGAAATGCAGCTAGACTACAGGTCCTATTGTAAAAAATGTGGTTTCTAACAGACATTTGTTCTTCACAATTGTCAAGAGTGGCTCAAGGGTGATGGTGCTGTCAGAAACAGGAATAGGTAGGACACTGTTAATGGACACATATTGCAAAATGACTTGTTTTTGCAAGATCTTTAACATAGCTAGCAATTCCTGTAGTGAGACAACCCATTTAATACAATTAAAAAAAAGAGAAACAAAGACGTGGTGTGATTCCATCCTATTTTAAAAATGTGTTTTCTAGAATTAAACTACTAAAAAACTTGCATGTACAAAATAGCTGATACAAATATTCCTCTGAATTGTACAAGGGAGGTACAGGAAGACTTGAACAGATGTAGGTTACCCAGGACAGGTATAGTCAATGTCCAGTTCAACTAAAATGGTGGTTAAAAGACTCCTTTTCCCGGCACTTTTTAATCTGTGGGTCAGACAGGTTTAATGGTCATACTGCGGTACAGGACAGATATAGTTAATGTCCAGTTCAACTAAAATGGTGGTTGAAAGACTCCTTTTCCCGGCACTTTTTAATCTGGGGTTCAGACAGGTTTAATGGTCATACTGTGGTACAGAACAGGTATAGTCAATGTCCAGTTCAACTAAAATGGTGGTTGAAAGACTCCTTTTCCCGGCACTTTTTAATCTGGGGTTCAGACAGGTTTAATGGTCATACTGTGGTACAGAACAGGTATAGTCAATGTCCAGTTCAACTAAAATGGTGGTTGAAAGACTCCTTTTCCCGGCACCTTTTAATCTGTGGGTCAGACAGGTTTAATGGTCATGCTGCGGTCCAGGACAGGGTTTGTCAATGTCCAGTTCAACTAAAATGGTGGTTGAAAGACTCCTTTCCCGGCACTTTTGAATCTGGGGGTCATGCAGGTTTGGGGCTCATGCTGTGGCCCAGGACAGGGATAGTCTATGTCCAGTGAAACTAAAATGGTGGTTGAAAGACTCCTTTTCCCAGCAGTCTTTAAATCTGGGGGTCATGCAGGTTTGGGGCTCATGCTGTGGCCCAGGACAGGGATAGTCTATGTCCAGTGAAACTAAAATGGTGGTTGAAAGACTCCTTTTTGCGGCACTTTTTAATCTGGGGGTCATGCAGGTTTGGGGCTCATGCTGTGGCCCAGGACAGGGATAGTCTATGTCCAGTGAAACTAAAATGGTGGTTGAAAGACTCCTTTTTGCGGCACTTTTTAATCTGGGGGTCATGCAGGTTTGGGGCTCATGCTGTGGCCCAGGACAGGGATAGTCTATGTCCAGTGAAACTAAAATGGTGGTTGAAAGACTCCTTTTCCCAGCAGTCTTTAAATCTGGGGGTCATGCAGGTTTGGGGCTCATGCTGTGGCCCAGGACAGGGATAGTCTATGTCCAGTGAAACTAAAATGGTGGTTGAAAGACTCCTTTTTGCGGCACTTTTTAATCTGGGGGTCATGCAGGTTTGGGGCTCATGCTGTGGCCCAGGACAGGGATAGTCTATGTCCAGTGAAACTAAAATGGGGGTTGAAAGACTCCTTTTTTGCGGATCTTTTTAATCTGGGGGTCATGCAGGTTTTGGGCTCATGCTGTGGCCCAGGACAGGTATAGTCTATGTCCAGTGAAACTAAAATGGTGGTTGAAAGACTCCTTTTTTGCGGCACTTTTTAATCTGGGGGTCATGCAGGTTTGGGGCTCAAGCTGTGGCCCAGGACAGGCATAATCTATGTCCAGTGAAACTAAAATGGTGGTTGAAAGACTCCTTTTTCGGCACTTTTTAATCTGCTGGTCATGCAGGTTTGGGGCTCATGCTGCGTTCCAGGACAGGGATATTAAATGTCCAGTTTCAAGTAAATGATGGTTCAAATCATACTGCCTTCTGGCACTTTTTAATTTGTGGGTGATGCAGGTTTAAGGGTCAGGCTGTGGTGCAAGACAGGGATAATGAATGGTGTGTGACTTTTTTTCTGTGACTTTTATAACCTAAGTGTGTTGCCTAAGATGTAGCAGATATCCATTTGACTGTTGTGGATGTTAATTCCAGCTTCTCCAGGCCTGTTTGGGTGTAAGAATGAAGGTGTTGTTCCTCTCCCTTAGCCTTTAATGGTCATCGGCGATAATCTATTATCGACTATCGGAAATCGTCTTGATAATTGCCGATATCGACTATCGACCCGATGACGATAGTCAACGTAATCGCTCATCACTATCTAGGACCCATTGACTTGATATAACCATTTTTAGTATTTTAATATGACCTAAATTTAAATTTTTTCTGAGACTAAAGGTAGATTCAAAACTACATTGTGAAATCAGTCAATCCTTCCCATTTTGACACACAAAACACAGAACTGAAACTAAAAGGAATAGTCTCCCTGTGATTTCAATGGGATTTAAAAGTGTTCAGTTCAATTGTGCTCTGTTTCATCAGAAATCCATTTTCTTGATGATGAAAATAGCGTAGGCTGTTGCGCTATTGTTTCTGTAACCCAAAAAAATGGATTTCCTACAGAAAGATGCATTTTTTCCTTACATTCAGTTCACTATACCAAAACAATTATACACTCCGTATAAAAGGTGGAAAAGCACCACAAGTTATCCTTGGAGAAGTAATTGAGTGCCACGAGTTATCCTTGTGGAAGTAATTGGGTGCAACCAATAGTGTGTCCCATGTCTCTGATGCACCAACGTTCTATTCCCCATACACATAATTAGAACATCAAAACTGTATAGAAGATGTACATGTAAGAAAAGGGTACCTTCCTCTACAAACTGCAACTCCACAATTCACTACTAGCACTTGTTGTCATCCCCCTTTTTTTAAATGGATATCTGTTTTAAACTGCTGAAAAACAGAGACAAACGGATTGTAAACTGATGTCATAGTACCCATCTTTGATGGATATCTGTAAAGGATCTATTAAAAAATTGGGTTACTATACTTCAGTTGGTCTTCGCTGATGGCCATTTTTTTTCCAGCTTTCTATAGATTCACCAAAACAGGTGTGATTTCACCTCTACTGATCTAGTTGTTAGTAGTGTTGAGCGATTACGTTGGCCATCGACATCGGTCGATGGTCGACCATCATCAACAAGATAGTCGACAGTAGATTATGATCGATGACCATTAAAGTCTATGGGAGAGCAACAACACCTTCATTCTTACACCCAAACAGGGCTGGAGAAGCTGGAATTAACATCCACAACAGTCAAATGGTTAGGTGCTACATCTTAGGCAACACACTTAGGTTATAAAAGCCACAGAAAAAAACTCACAACACATTCACTATCCCTGTCTTGTACCACAGCATGACCTTAAACCTGCATCACCCACAAATTAAAAAGTGCCAGAAGGCAGTATGATTTGAACCATCATTTTACTTGAACTGGACATTGAATATCCCTGTCCTGGAACGCAGCATGAGTCCCAAACCTGCATGACCCCCAGATTTAAGTGCCAGAAAAAGGAGTCTTTCAACTACCATTTTAGTTGAATTGGACTTTAACCATATTCAAAAGGAAAAAAAATGGGTCAGCGATGGATAATTTTAAACCCATTTTAAAGTGAAGGCAAAAATGGAGGGAAGCAGGGATAAAGCACGACGCATTTGGGCAGTTCGGCCCCTTGTACGTGAACAAGGGCGCTGAACACGCCCGAAACGGTCGGTGCTTACCCCTGTCTGTACCTCCTATTTGTGCCTTCATTTCAGTAAAGGGGTTTAAAGTTACCCATCGTGGACCCATTGTTTTTTTTGAATTTGTGTCTGGGGGCCGTGGCTGGCGGTCGGGTCCGGGGGCGAAGGAGGTCTGAGGCTGTGGGATTTTTATTCTATCATAGCGGGTACACGGACTTGCGGTGAGGATTCCCTTTAACTTTTTTTTGCGTGTTTTAAGGACATTGACCACCCCTGTCTGGGCCACAAGGGCCCCCCAACCCTGCATCCCCCCCAGATTAAAAAGTGCCCGGAAAAAAAAAAAGGAGTCTGTGAACCACCATTTTAGTTTCATGGGACTAGACTACCCTGCCCTGGGCCAACATAGGCCCCAAACCCCTGAGGGGACCCAGATTAAAAAGGCCGGAAAAAGGAGTTTTTTAAAACCACCTTTTTAGTTTCACTGGACTTGACTATATGCCCTGGGCCACGCAATGGCCCCAAAACCGCTTTGACCCCAGTTAAAAAGTCCCGGAAAAGGAAAAGTTTTGAACCACCATTTTAGTTTCATGGAATTGACTTTCTGCCCTGGGCCCAAAGCTGGCCCCAAAACCTGCATGACCCCGATTTAAAAAAGTCCCGGAAAAAAAGGGTTTTTTCAACCACCATTTTAGTTTCCTGGACATTGACTATCCTTCCTGGCCCGACCCAGCGTGACAGGCCTGAGGGCCCTGCAACTGACGATCGTGGCTTGGTGTTGCCCCAGCCCTGGAAGGAGCACCTTCTCTGTCCTTCCCTCCAGTCCTCCCCCTCTTCCCCTCGTTACCCCCTGAAATTTGCTCCATGTTCAAAAAATATAAAAATTTGAAAAAGGTATGGAAGGTTTTGGGAAAGTCTCTTAATTAAAAGACGGAAAAATACAGTATTTCAAATCCCTCAAATCAAAACAAAATTGCTGGATTCAAATTTAACTGCAAGTAGATCTATCAAAAAAAGCGGCCTGCCCCCCAAAGTAAAAAAAACACTATTGAAATGTTTTGGTAAAAAAGGTTTTTTGGACCTATAAATTCCCCGTGGTGCTAAAAAATTTGCTGTATTAAAAATTTAACAGAAAGTAGATTATAAAAAAAAGTTTGGGGGGGGCCTGGCCAAAGTGAAAAAACACGTATCTGAAATGATGGATTAATACAAGGTATTTTTGGCACCTTTCAATTCCCCTGTGGTGACTACAAAATTGCTGATTCAATTTAAGTGCAAGGTGCCTAAAATGAACAAAATGTAGTGGGGCCAAAGTCAAAAAACTGTATCTGAAAATTTATTCGGATATAAAAGGGTATTTTTGGCCCCTTTAAAATTCCCCTGTGGTGATTTCAAAATTGTTTAGATTCAAATTTAACCTGAAGGGTGGTCTATCAAAAATTGGATGGGAAAAAAAGTGAAAAAAAACCACGTTCTGTAATGTTTGGATAATTAAAAGTATTTTTGGCACCTTTCAATTCACCTGTGGTGACTGCAAAATTCTGCATTCACTTTTAAAGTGCAAGGGCCTCAAGAAAAAAATCGGGAGGGGCAAAAGTGCAAAAAAAGTATCTGTAATGTATTGATAATACAAGGTATTTTTGGCACCTATCAACCTGTGTGACTACAAAATTGTGGATTCAAATTTTAAACTGAAAGGTGGTTATATGAAAAGGTGGAAAGGGAAAAATTGAAAAAAAACACCTATTGAAAATGTATATGATAATTAAAGTGTAGTTTTGCACCAAAACAAAAGACCTGCGTTACTAGAAAAGATGTTACCCAAATTTAAAAGGGGTTGGGCCCCCAATATCAGGAAATTTTTCAATAGAAAATGTTAACAATAAAGCTATTGAGTGAATGTCTACACTAAGTCTGGTGAACTTTTTCCAGTATTCTTTATAGAGTTGTTGTGTTCGCCCGCGCCCCCCCCCCCCCGCCCCTCCACAGGGGACTATACAGCGGTAGATGCCCTTTAAATTCTCTACCTAACTTTTAAAAAATTTCCAATTTTAAATCAAACAGTAGAGCTTTTCCTGTAAAGAAAAGATTAATTTCGTGAGGTTTGGACACAAGAGAGCGCATGCCCTTCTGCTTGGAGCGAGAGACATGGGCTAAACAGGAAAGTGTTCTAGTAAAAGGGGGTCATGGTTTTTTCAGCCAACGAACCCATACAACCCCAGTCATGACGTGCAAACCATTCACCCTGCTCTTTTCTGTAAGTGATTTGTGGGCCAAAATAAAAGGAAGCGCGAAAATGGGCGATCTTAATAGATGATGCCAGTTTTAACCAAAATTTATGCATGTTTCAAAAAATTTTGTCAACAAAAAAAACTGTGCCGATTTCAACTTTGTCGATAATAATCGCTCAACACTAGTTGTTAGGTAAAATATATGAATGTTTTGCATATATTTATGTTCTTTTATGTTCACATATGGTCTGTATTTATCACTATTTATTGCATATCTTCACTTTATATGGGTTATAGCATCTTCATTGGTCATTTGTTTACATGTGACATCTGGACACTGAAGTAAATATATTGATCTATGACTACCAAGTGACACCCTATTTTAGGTACATAATAGGTGAAAGGTGGCTTTTCTGACACACACCCTGAGGAAGCGACTACGAAACGCGCATAGGGCGGTCAGGAACTTTCCTATGTGGAGCTCATTAGTATGGGTAAAAACTTGTTTCTTTAACCTTTTTTGCTCTCTTGTATATCTACTTGGTATTGATACCTTTATATGAATTTTATTAAAAAGTAAAAAAGTTTGTGAAAAAATATTATAATATTTGCTGTTTCCAAGGGATTCTAGCCTGCATTATTGGCATTTTTGTCTTTCAGTTTTTATGACTATATGTATAATATTTTTGTATTACTATATAAATTCTTGATTTTTATGGTATGTGGTCCTCGATCTTGTTTTTTGGTTCACTGATCTACTTTTTCATAGACTTCTAGGTCTACACGCCCTATTCTAAACTGACAATCAAAAGGGTAACAATGTTTTGAACTTTTAATCTCGGCTCTTTTCTCCCCCATCCCCCTACAGTTTGAATGTGAGACTATCTATAAATGAATTTGACTTGAAACTTTTGTATGCTGTTATGCTTTTTCTTGTCATGTTTTTGATTGTTGGCTATGTTTCCCCGGCAATTTTGGTCGTTTTTCGCCCCAATTTCACGCCTATGCGCTAAATACGGGGTGAGATTTCGTCCCCTAATTTCGTAATCCCCCAGTTCTCTTAGAGAACTATGGATTCGTTCTTCTCCCCCCTCGGATATACGCGAGCGGGGAGAGAAGTGACATGTCAATTAGTCACGGCATGTACGTGCCATGAATAATGAATGTCTATAGGGCCATCGGGCATCCGGCCCCCCGCCCCTCCCCCGCTCCTGAGCGCACGCCGTAATTGCGGGCAAAAAATCCTGCAAATTTCACCCTGTAAATAGCCTTACCCTTTTGCTCCTAAAAATCAAAAAATTTTTTTTGTATTATTTTGTTGCATTTTGTAAATCCACCTTTTCTTTTAACACTGTCTGAATCCTTTGGGCTGTCACGATCAGATTTTAAGCATGTTTTGACCGAAAACCAATCCAGGTCTCTTTACACTTTCCAATGTTGGGCCCCTACTTGTCAACTCCCCTTTCATATAAATACAGTTTTTCTTCAAGTTCCCATAAGGTTCAATTGGGGGGATTTTGGGGCTGTGGGGGGAATCCCGCAACTTACTTGATTGTAATTGCCCCTGTCTTCAATCCAACTTTGCTAGATTCTCGTTCTGCTGGAAAATAGTCATCCTTTTATACCTTATACTCAAGTGTCGAAGTAACTATCTTGTAGGATACCGTATATGCTCGTATTGAGACCACCATTGATCCTGGTGAAGTATTCAATGTGTTTGGCTGTGAAAAAACCAAAAATCACTTGACAGTGCTTTCAATTTCTCAAACCATTAGCCCCCCTTTTCACGTATTTCTTCCAGATCCATTTCTATTTTTTCCAGACCCATTTGTACTTTTTTTTGTAAACTCAAGCCGATGCTTCTTTAATTAATTAAATGATCTTACCTTGTTCGGGCCACATTCCCCGACTTGTGTAATGCTGAACAATGTTGGTGTCTTAATCTCATATTCGAAACAAACAAGGCCTCCATACATGTTTGTCGTGCCCGAATGTTTTGACCTTGTGATGAGCCAATTGTTGACTCCCAAAATTTTGCTAATGTCCATTCTTGGCTTTGGAATAGATGGATTGACTTCATTTCATATTCTTCCAACTGTCATGGCATTCATGGTGCAGTTTGGCAATTTTTTTAGCTGAGAGACCACTAAGGGCGCGTTCCCACGACAGGACAAATACGGCGGTTTGCCGGACGGGTTTTTTCCTGTTTTGGCCCGCCCCCCGGCCCCGGGGGGGGTTTTCTCCGCGGAAACCGGGGAACACCCTCCCCTTTAGAAGCACATTTTTGCGGGAAAGGAAAAGGGGGAAAATTGTGCTTCTACAAACTTTTTGCCCCCGGTCCGCGGCGGGCAAAACCGTCCGACGGCAAAACCGTGAGTGGGGACGCCACAGGTTTTTCATAGAGCACCATTGTGCTCATTTTCGGGGGTTTTTTAGGCGGTCTGAAAAAAACCGCAAACCGGCTGAAAAAAACCCCGCCGAAAAACCCTTGCCGTGGGGGGATGCCCTAAACCCAGAGCTGGATGATGCGGTTTCTCTTTTCTTGGAAAATCTTCTGCATTGCCGCTCCTCGATTTGAACAAGTGACATTTCACTTTAGAATCAACCAAATAATACACTTAATTATTAGGGAATGTACAGGTTGTAATTTGTAGTATAAAAGAAGAAAAAGATTGTTCCACCACTAGGAGTAAAACAGTAACAATGCAGTTACATCACAAGAATCTGCAAAAATAAGCATATGCTAAAACATTAATATTGATATAACCCAAACCCAAATAAAACCGAGGCCCCTAATTTTACACAAAAAACGGGGAAAAAATTTATTGGCTCGAGTATAACCCTGGGAGGGAAAATGCAGAGCTACTGGTAAAGTTCAAAAAAAAAAGTAATGGAAAATGGGCCCCCAGTATGCATATAGGTAAGGGGGCCCCCCGTACAGACAGATAGGTAATGGGGCCAAATAAGAAAGGGGAAACAGGGCCCCCACTATGATGGTAGGTAATGGGCCCCCCAATATGTAATAGGTTTAATGGGGGCCCCCGTATAATAGGTGGGGTAATAATCCCTCAGTATAGAACGATAAGTAATAGGGACCCCAGTTTAGACAGATAATAGGTCCCCATTATAGATAGGTAGATAATAGGGCCCCCAGTATAGACAGATAGGTAATAGGGCCCCCCAGTAAGATAGGGTCCAGAGGACACACAGTTAAAAGTGGCCGGAACCGGGGCGAGTTTGGGGCATTGGCTCCCTGTGGTGGTGGGCCTTGTCGTATCAGACCCAGGTCCCACCGGAGGATCCTCCAGTGGGTCAGCCCGACTTTGCACTCCAGTATAAGCCAAGGGGGGCTTTTTTCAGCATAAAAAATGTGGTGAAAAAGTTTGGGTTATACTTTACGTATACATACTGCCCAAAAAAAATTATTTATGAGATAGCCAAGATAATTGTCTATAAAATGATTGTGGTCTCACGTTCAAAGCTGTAGTGGATGGTGAGATATAAGTCAAAAGTTTAAAACATTGTTACCCTTTTAACCTTTGTAACTCTTTTGTCTTCCATTGGTCTTATCCCTGCTTTTACTCTATGTTGTCTTTTCCTTATATATTTAAATTAGTTTATTTCACACAGTTTTGTTCACCTTATCTAAATATCTTTTCCCTCAGATGTTTCTTTGATTCTTATTCACTTTTTAAGGCCTTGGTTGAGCATTGTATTCTGATGTTAAAACATCTTACTTTTTATTACTTTTATAAGAAAACTTTAATATAAATCAGAATTGAAAAAGACATAGGGAAATTAGTGTAGACTGTAATCTCTATAAAAATGGATGTGAGTAGATATATTTTCAGCTTTACCCGGCAGAATACATTGATGGTCTATAAATAAATAGTATTATTTTTCTCTTTCAAATATTGATCAATAAGTAAATATGAAAGAAATGTAAAATAAGTCCCGCTCACCCAGTGTAATAAGGATGCATGAAAATGCATAAAGATTTAATCAAGCTGTGAATATTTTATCGAATGATAGATTTTTCCCATGTTTGTTCTACTAACTAAAAATAAGTACATAAATATTATCCTTCTTGCATCAATTGCTTTATTCATTTTGGAATGAGGTAAATGTTCCTTATAACAACAATTTTCATTGTGTATATACATTTCCCAGGTGGAGCGCTAATAACCTAATACCTATATGGATCTTAACAGTAGTTTTAACATATTCCTATGCGCTGCTCTATTAATGCAATGAAATCTCTTTAACTTCTTTGCAGACATTAACAAAACCTATTTCATTTGCTAGGCTTTACAAGCGGATCAGCTACAACATATACAGGCTTGTTGAGCTGTAAATCCCGGTGAGGTTTGCAGGTAAAGACGTTTGACCAGCAATGAAAAGCTAAAAATAGCTACAAATAGCAAACTTTCTGCGGCTACCACTGCTAAAAAGGCTTATATGTCCAATCTTGTACAAATAAGTGAGATTACAAAGCTTTGCAATTTAGCCTGTGACTTGGCTCAACAAAAAAAACAACTTGCCCTATGCTCGCACCTAGTTAGTTGTCTGTCAAAGGCATTATAGTATAGCGGCACTAGTACATGATAGAATTATTTCTGTGTGACTCACACGCGAACAACTTCAGAAATGAAACTCTATTTTACACACGTTCACAGACTTCATGAATTATTTTTGTGAACAGATGGACAGTTTGAGCAAATGCTAATTCCCTTCTGTTTCTCAGCTCTAGAAATGTATGAGAAAGTCTGAAGGTTAGCCCAGTATTTCATTTCCAAGTCTCATGATGAATGGTATGCTCACTTTCTACTTAGTTTTCTCTGTCTGCTTTAAATAACATGCACCAAGTGAAATGTACAGTGATAAAAGGTATAAGATGAAGAATCCAAACATTCATTGGTCCAATGGAGATGACCAGGGGAACTTTTAAAAAGTTACAATACAAAGCGTACAAATTCTAAAGCAGGGGTCTTCAAACTGCGGCCCTCCAGTTGTTGGGAAACTACGACTTTCATCATGCATTTATTTCATCTATAACAGTGGGAATGATGAAAGTCGTAGTTTCCCAACAACTGGAGGGCCGCAGTTTGAAGACCCCTGTTCTAAAGGTTCCATATCATATGGTCTATTTGCTTGCAAATGTGCAGGGAGGGCTATTAAGAACTGTAATGTCAATCAGTAAAAATTAGTGCCACTATGCCGAGGCAATAGCAAATCAATAGGATTATTTGATTATAGCAGGTGTGTGGGTGTATTCCATCTACTTCAAGTAGACCATGTGAAATACATTAATACATCAATTGCCTTTAAGGTCCAGTCTACATGCTGTATTTTTGTCACCAAAACTATTATGGATCCAAAAAAGAGCTAAGTTCTAATTGATTGCAAAATATGAGTTGATCCACACATTAGTAATAGATTACTCAACATAGAAGATGTCATGTTATGTTGATCATTTGCCTACTAATTTAGGTAGATAATTACGAAAAAATAATAGTACTGTCCTTCTTTCTGGTAACCAATGCTACAAGTTACAGCAACAAGCACCCTAGGCAACATATACTATGTATATGAGACACTGCTGCAAAGGACTTAGCACAATCTGCTTTACATGTAATGTGGAGCGTTAAGGGGCCACCAAGTATAGATACCCAACACCAGACCATCTTTGGTCATCACTGAAGGGGCAATAACGACCATCAAACACAGCAGATATCGCTGTGATAGTGATTTTGTGTCCACCATTCACAGCAAGTTAGGGCAGATGCCTTTCACCTCTAGTGGTTGTACAATTTAGGACAGCACCAATCACCACAAAATGCCATGAGGACAGCTCATGGTGATCACACCTCAGCAATCACTGTGATTGGTCAGTGTGTACAGACTGACCAATCACAGTGCTTTATACCACTTTAAACTATCAACAATGCTCTGCACACCTTATTTCAATGCAGAGTGGCCATTGTATTCATCAGAGAGTTTTTCTGCACGTAAAACCTTCCTGGCTGCTCCTATACCCTCTTTTTCCCGCCAACACTAGCATCTTCTTAGTTACCTCTTGTGTCTTCTGAGACACTGAGCTTTTAATCAGTAACACACATCGATCAGCATCTTTCTGTTAAAGGTATAGGAGTGTCTTCCGTGTATTGTTGCCCCAATACAATCCCAAATGGCCCCAGTACCATTCACTTTCTTCCATTCACACTGTCGTTATCAGCAATTCCTATGCCACTCACCTTACTGTTCAGCATTTGCTAATTTTTTTGGAAGAGTAGTGCCTTTTTATCTTAATCTTTACAATAGACTATCTATAAAAGTGTCAGTATTATTATTATTTTAAAGTAATAAAAGCAACCCTATCCCTGTACAAGGTACCAGTATAGCAACCTTCAGGTCACATTACACGCTGGACTATAATGGGTACATGAGAGGGGTTTAAATCTTAGAGGCTTAAAGGGGTTTTGCCATTATCTCATTTCATACCTCCTGCATCCAGCTCTTCAGCTCTGTGTGCTCAGAAGCGGGCGTGTGTGATTTGTATGAATTGCATATCATGTGACCCTGCAGGATGATATTACCAGGCCTTTCCCCTATGTAGTCAAAGAAAGGTCTGTTTATGTAAAAATCTGTGAGCAGCTATAATGTAGCTCAGAGGTAAAGTTTTTGCCTTCAGGCACAAGGGTCCTCGGTTCAAATCCCTGCTGGAACCAAACCTGTGGATTTTTTTTCTCTTAATCAATGCACATACCTGATAGAGGTTTCTTTTTTTTATTTGCACTGTTTGACTAATTACTATGGAGTACAGAGGACAGGAGCAGAGTAACAGCACCTGGGGTTTGAATACTTAGTAGCTGCGTGAGAGGAGAGGTGATGTCTGAGCATGTGCGACCAGCACTGAGGAGCTCTCTGCCCTGGTCGTATCCCTTGGAGATGAGCTGTAAACAATGGATCACTAAAGGAGCAGCTAAAGCAAAAACTGTGCAGAATTTTTAATAATAATGAATGGTGAAAATCTTTATTATTTCATTTGCAAGCTTCACACGTCAATTTTACCCCTTTAAACTGTGTGGTGTCATGTGTAAAACAAAGGTGTGGTACAAAAAAGCTGACTATGTACTGATGTAGCAAAGTTTAAATTGATGATGATATCATAGCTTTCAGTGCCATCTGTTCTTAGATCACAACAAAAGTCATTGAAAAAGTTAAGCTACATTTCTGTGCTGTGATATCATAGTGCATCGTCCGTCACTGTCTGTACATCTTACAAATGGCATCACTTAATACTTGCATGATACTCCTATTTGTAGGCCAGAAGGGGGCAGTTCTAGGGAGCAGAGCTACTTATTAACGCTCTAATATTTTAAAACTAAAAAGAGTAGCTCCTTAGTATTTTGGCAAGCAAAGCCTGCAAATAAGTGAGGGTTCCATAAAAGCCGTAAAGTGTGCTCCAAAGGGGGATAATAAAGGATACAATTTAGAAGTGCTACACCTACAGTGAAAAACCTCGTTTGTGTATAAATGATTCCCTAAAGTCTACTTTTATTATTTGTTTTTGCCTTTTTATGCCACCCTTTTAGGCCCTGATATGCTCCACACAGTATACATACACACCCTCACAGGAAAACTGTTATTCTTTATTAGACCCTAAGATTAATTTCCTAAGGGATGCATTTTCCAAAATGCTGTCATTTCTCAAGGGTTTCCATTGATCTAAAACACTTGTGAGAACAATATGCTCATTATACTCCCAGATGAATGCATTGAGGGGTACAGTTTCAAGAATTCAGTTCTTTTGGGATGTATCTTATCTTTACTATGCTTGTGTAGAATATTGAATACATATGATTCAAAGGGCAAAGAGTTGTTTAAATGTACAAGCATAATAAATAATCTAAAAACTTGTATTTAATCCATTCTGCCTCTACTCCAATTACCTTTCCAGTCCATTCACAATTTTTTTTTTGATCAAATAAATTAATGCATTGTAGGGTTTAGGCCTCTGTATACCTTAAATGTTGTCTAGAAACATCCTGATAAAAAGAAGGCTCAAAGCTGATTCATTATTTATGCCGCCTGTGTTTAAGTCATGTTATACACTAGTGCCACAGAAGAAATTGTTCTAAAAACAGCAGAATCAGTATAATAAGTAATAGGGTGTGCATCCAAAATGTTAACTTTCCATTTTCATGGATAACTAGAGAGTTGTCTTAAGGAGTTAACATTGTTCTTTAATCCTTTTAAGTGATGCATGAATTACAGCATATGTGATACAACATTCTCCATTCCATTCATATGACAAAGGTACAATAGAACTAAATAATGCTTATCGATCTTGTACTAGTAGCTCAACAACTACAGTTGAATAATTTGGATATGAACGTAAATTCCTACTAAATTAGTTACGTAAATGTGGCCTGGTATAAAAGGTGGTTGAGCAATAGCACATTTTGCTATTTTTACAAAGAATACGCAATTCAACTAGTTTACTTCGTGGAACTCACACTAAATATTTTCATGTGTAATCTAATGTATCATAAGGGTTTAGGAGAGTGATACATCTACCTTATCTACATCGTGGTTTTCTACTATCTGTGTGGTAAATGTGAAAAACTCAACATTTGAAGGGCAACTAGTCATGTTCCTACTTAGTTTCAACATGCTGTAGTTATCAGCAGTCACATACATGCGTTATGACATTTAAATCTATTACAGTAACCTAATGTTCAGATGTTTGCGAGATAGAGCCAGTAAAGTGAGTAAGAAAAATTACATACTTTACTAGACATATTCTGTAGGGTAGCAGGGTCACTGCAGCAATAAAAATGTATATATACATTATTATTATTATTACACACAAGTAAATATATAATAAACATGGCAGACATGGAGATGCTTTTCAACTGTATATACATTGTTGGGAGAAGCAGAAAGGCAGAGAGAAAGAGGCAAAAAGCAAGAAGCAGAGTATGAAAGGCATAAAAAGTCAAGTATAGTGCTAATCGTTAGCTAGAGGAAATGGGGGGCCGGAATGTTCCAAAATCCCGATTCGGTTCACTTCGCGCGAATTTTTCCGACAAAAAATAAATACGGTCCGAATTACTTTCGGGGCACGAGAATCGCGTTAAAAAACCAGCTATATTTCCAGGCTGCATCAGAGCCTGCATGGGTGCTGTAGAACGTTGTGTCATTGCTTAAATATGCAAGGGAGCTTGGTTGGTCTTCATACAATGTTGTTGGTTTTATATGAACACGCAAGATGACTAGCCGCCGCACTTGGAGAATCGCTTCGACTATTAAAAATCCCTGGGCATTAAGAGTCAAAACGACCAAAAAACTCAAGCAAGAATGTAGTCTGATAAAGTCAGTGCCAGCGAAAAGTGCGTGGAAACAAACAAGCTGAGAGCTCAGGTTGGCCAACATTAGTGACAGAGTTGTGGAGAGAACGGCGCGCCACAGCAGCAAATGAGGTCAGGCAGTGGACGACAATGACATTCTGGTATGGTGGCTAAACACGAGGAAGGCCACAGAGTGGCAACAATGACTGAAGTCGGAGAGGTCATGGCGGCAGCAGTATGAGGTCATGGCAGTGGCACAATGAGCATTCTGGAGGCGGCAAAACAGAATTTGGACCACAGAGTGGCCTCCCCCAATTAAAAAAAAAAACAATGATACAGTGTGGAGGGTCACGACATCAGCAGGCATGAGATCAAGGCAGTGGCAACAATGACATGCTGGAAGCGGAAAACATATTCGTGACCCACGAGATGTTGTCACAATGATACAGATGGGAGTCACGTACCGGCAGCAGCATTGTAGATCAGGCAGTTTGGCACAATGACATTCAGGAGGTGGCAAAACAGCTATTATGGCCACAGAGTGGGCACAATCACACACATAGTGTGAGGTCACTGCTGGCAAGCAGTACTGCGATCCAGCAGTGGCACAATTGACATTCTGGAGGCGTCTAAACAGTATAAAGTGCCACAGATGTGGCACAATCAACACAGTGTGGAGGTCAAGGCGAGTCTGCAAGTATTAAACGAGAGCAGTCGGCACAACAATGACGATGCTGGAAGCGGACAAAACAGTAACTAGGCCACAAGTGGACACAATCACACAGTGTGAGGGTCACGCGGCAGCAGTATAGACAGGCAGTGGCACAAAGAAATTCTGGAGCAGGTCAAAACAGTATTTAGGCCACAGAGTGGCACAATCACATAGGTGGATGGAGGTACACGACAGCAGCAGCAAGTAAGATCAAGGCATTGTTGCACAATGACATTCTGTGATGGTCGGCAAAACAGAGGAAAGCCACAGAATTTCTACAATGACTGAGAAGTGGAGTGTCACGGCGCAGCAGCATGAAGTTCAGGCAGTGGACACAATGTACGACAGTGTGGAGGGCCAAACGGACAGGATTCACAGCAGCAAGCATGAGGTCAGAAGAGTTGGCACAAATGAACATTCATGGTAGGTGGCAAAACAGGGGAGAATGCCACAGAGAGGCACACCTGACATGAGGATAGCGGATGGAACTCTGGACGGGCAGTCAGCTATGAGGTCAGGCTGTGGGCACAATGTACACAGTTGGAGGGACATGTGCAGCAGCCACAAGGCAGCATGAAGGTTCAGGACGAAGTGGCATAATGACGACAGTGTGATGTCACGGGCAACATCGAACATCAGCATGAGTCTTAGAGTGTCACACTGACAGAGTGTTGATGGTGGTGTGTCAATACCATTCCCGTGGTAAAGATGGTGTCAGTACGGCAATTGAGGAGAAAACGGTGGCAGCACGCGATGTTGATGTATCATCAGTGGGTGCGGAGATTCACATAATAACTAGTGCTGATCTGGTCTCAGGTAGTTTTTGCGACAATACCATCCTCTGACGCCTCTAGAGCATTTGTGATGTTTATAAATCACTTAGAGCCGATGTTTCTTCAGCCTGATTTCAATACTTGACAAAGGTCAGTCGACTTCCACACTTCCCGTGGACAACAGGTTCTCTTCCTTTGGTAAACGATAGTGACCCCACGCCGCCTGAATCACTTCCGCTCTCTGAACTGCGCACATGCTACTGGCTCGGTTGCACAGTGTCACAGCTTCACTCCACTTCAACAACTTTCTCTGGCAACGATTGCATGCACACCTTCATATTCCAGTTTTTGGCTGCCCAGTACTGTTCTCCTCACACAGATCTATCATAAACTAGTACTGAGTGTGGCAGAGTGCTCGCTCGTCTAGTGCTGGCCAAACCTGTTATTTGATGCAGAATTGATGCTCTCCATCCCTTTTGCTCTGCTGCTGCTGCTGCTGGATACTGCCCTCCTCACTATGCGGGTAAGAGAAGCTGCTCGATCAGTGACGTCCAGACTGTAGGTTTTACTAACTGATGGGAGGCTGGTACTGCTCTCCCACCTAATCTCAATCTACCTCTCCACTTTTCCTCCAGTCAGCTCGATCGGCCATGTCAGTCTGACATACGTTTAAGCGCTTGAGGAATCCCTTTCTACGACTCCTTTTCTAAGATCTCTGGTCAGGGTAGGCGTATTCTCGTATGTCCTCGTCTATTGCATCTCTCATAAGGCATTCGGTTCATTTCTTCCTTTACTTGACTACTGGAGTATTCTACCTCTAATCTAGGATATTTTGAGTCTTTTGTCTCTTGCCTCTCAATAGCTTGTCGGAAAAAGGCTCCCCATTATCTTGGGGAACCGGATTGTTCAGCGAGGTGTCCCCAATAAGGGTTGTGGTCAGAGCCACAAAGTTCAACTTTTTCCTCATTTCACGATGACATGCTGACTTACTTCGTGCTGATTTCACTTTAGCTCATGAGACAAATAAGTTCATGTCGCGGCGCCATTTCTGCACTAATACTGACTCCGAGGGCTCCCTGCCTCCAGTTTCCAATGGTATACTACTGCCACGGTGTCTTGGGGGGTCATCTGCCTCGTCTTCCTAATCTTCCATCCACCTCCTCCAGCTGCTCCTTCCTCCTACCTACTCTTTCACCTGTGTTAGAAAATCACTCATTTCACCAGACACAGTGTCTCTGCTCCAATGTCCTCACTTCCTCCACCTCCAATTCAGTCCCCACCGGACTCATGTTGGCCAACGAGAATGTAGTCGCCACAATCTCCAGTCCCTTCCCACACAGATTTTTCAGCATCTTTTCCAAGACCTAAGCAGTGGAATGGACGTTATTCATCCCAGTAGTCCTGTGCGACTGACAAACAATGTCGCCTCCTTGAATGGCCATCATTCAACAAACGGCAGGTGTCACGCATGACTGCCACTTGCAGGATATCAAAGTATACAGACAGGGGAGTACTTTTTTGTCTGCTTGGGGAACATCAAAAAATCGTTATTATTGCCTTTCTCTTTTCATTCACAGTCGGTCCAACATGTGCCAGGCTGGAATTCCAGCGGGTGAAACATCGCATATCAGATGATTGGGGGAGGTCCGTTCTGTCCGCTGGGCAACTCGAGGAGGGTGTTCCTATTTCCTGGCTTTGTGACAATGTGGATAAAGTAGCATTGCACGAGTTCCCTGAGCCATTATCCAGAATGTATTGTGAAGTATCGGTGGAAGACTTCAGGAACCTTTTCACAACCAGAATTGGAGAACACGAGCCGCCATGCGGGAGCATGTACATCCCCTCCTCGGTAGCCAGCGGGAGGTCCACACCATGTTATCCATCCCATTGTCCCGGCACCATGGGTTCGCGATTGTGCAGTTGCCGGCAGAAAGCCACACTTCGATTTCTGCCTGCATGACGAGCGGAGCAGATCCTACCTCCCCTGTGTAACTTCGTTCGCCAAGCAAGGCCAGGTGTGAGAACTGCGTGACAGACCGGCAGTTGCCCTACAACATGTGGTATGTGATGTGGAGGAGGCATTACTTGTGTGCGGCTGAGATGGTGAGTTATGGTGGAGGAGAGAGGAGTGCGGACATTAGGCCGCTATGTGCAGCAGTTTAGAACGAGGAAGGAGAAAAGACGCGTCTCCTGTCCCAAGTTGTTGGTCAGCCCTTATGGGCAGGAAAGCACATTCACCCAGTGGGCCGTAAAGGACATGTACTGGCCTGACCGTAGTTTACAGCTCCAGACCGTCCTATGCTAGGAGCGTCCGATGCACCTTAGGAACAAACGATAACTCAGGACTGGACCCACCGTTCTGTGTTTCTACATATTTATGAAGTGGCATGGGCTACTGACCTTTTTGGTAAAAGAAATTACGCTTGGAACCTCTCCATCTCGGCTCGGCACAACCAATTAGTAGCTCTAGAATTGTTGTGCTAGAGTCCACGCATTTGTGAAAGGGAGGGACTTTCAATACCAAACAACGTTGGGACAGGAGCAAGCTGGTCAGCTGCTGCACCTTAGTATGTATTTGGACCTCATACTGTTGTCTCTTTGCCAATCAGCCTCGCTGAACGACTGCTGGGCGCCGGAAGAGTAGCAGGAGTCCAGGAGCATCTGGGCCCGGCAGATGATGTCAAAGAGAAACAGTTCCCTTCTGCAGAGGTGGTGGCGCCTTGACGGATGGTAATGGCAGACGAGCCACTGGCCGCTGCTACTCGCTGTGTGCTGCGGCGGCAGGATGGACCACCACACAATTCTGAGGCTTCACGTTACTCACCAGGCCCACCTGGATGGTGAACGCTGCATGTGTTTGCGACGCAGTACTGACGTGGTGTGCCAACGTCTTAGCTCCCTGGCCACGCTTCAACTTTCTTGCCCATAGATTCTATCTACATAAACCCATATTCGCTCCTTCACCGGTAGGTCTTTAGCAAGAGAACTCAGCCACACTGCCGATGTTCCGGATTTTAAACCGCCGAACATGGGGGGCTCCTGCTGCTGAGTGACTACTGCCGCCGCTGCCCGTGCGGATTTGTTCGAGAGCCCCTGTGTGAGCGGATTTTTTACCCCGTGGGCTGCTTGGCCTACCCGACCTCTACACTGTCTGCTATCTTGCTGACTGTCAAGGTTCACCTGCCACTATTGTTTAACGTCAGAATCCTCCTTGTCTGCTGCGACTGCTGCCCATGAAGGTCGCCAGCTGACACCCCGCTTTCTTCTTTCTTATCTATTTTCTCCTGATCACAACGATGACACTGCAGCCCTTTGTTGCCTCTACCCGGTCCTTCCCAAGTGCGCGGTTTCTGGTTCTACCACATCACATCATTCTATTTTTAGATGTTTCGAGTACGTCACTGTCTTCTAGTTCCTCATTCATCTCGGTTTCCCCATGGTACATTGCCGAATAGTCTTGTATCTTCTGCTTTTTCCCTCAACCATGACCTCCCATGTCCCTCTGCTTCCACATCCTCTCATCTACTTTGCTCGTCTCATCTCTGCAAGAGACCAGGAGGAATATCTTGTCTCCCATTACTACTCTTCGTCTATGCTCCTTCAATGTAAGCTTGCTTGACTATGCCCTCCTCAAAACTTTCATTCCTGCTTAAGTTAGATTGGAGTACGCTACTGTTTCCCCTAAGCACCACATAGTATTATCTCTCGATCTGAGGGAAATCCGGATTGTCGAGAGATCAAGTATGGACGGGCTGATGGATCTCTCGGTTTGAGTGGCTTCTGAGTTCATTTGATCTATTGTCCGCTTTCTCGCTCGGGTTACCCATGCCAACTTAAGGGGTTGGTGTCTGAGGTTCCCACCGAACTCTTGGCTGGGTTGTCAGATGTGCATCTTGGAGGAAGAGAGGGCGGACCTAGTCAACCAATCAAGAACTCCTGGGTATGCTGAACAACACACGAGCAGCTAGATGACAGCGCAGTTTGTGGCCTCACCGAGTTGAACCCCTTCTGCGACGTCCCGCTTGCTGTGACTGCCGTACCCTTGCCTGTTCCAGTAATGTTTGATGCACTCTTCCACTCGCAGTTCAGATGCCTGCCACCTCCTCTGTGTCTGACATACTGTTTGTTCTAAAATCGTACAGAAAAGATACAACACAAACAGATTGAATTATGATATCTGTATATGATAAAGTATACAGCCCAGTTTTGACTCCAAATGAACTCAGTAACAACTTGGGGTAAGCCTTGGATATAAATTGCGGCTGCCTCCACAAGATGGCAGGAAAAATTACTTGTATGTGCCGTTTATAAAACACTGTGTGTTTTTACTATATGTAAAAGCACAAACAGGCTTAAATTATCGCTTCGGTACATGAATTAGGCTACAGGAAAATATTTAATATTTTGTCGTTGAAAAAAGACGGTTTAATTTTGACAGTCACACCAGCAAAACAACCTTACAATTAACCCCTGGATGTAATTGCCCAAAGAAATTGAGCCGCACAAAATTAGTAGCTTAGTAGCATGTTACAATTGCTTGTTTTCTACGCCACACAACTAGAGATACAGTATGTTGTATTAATCCCATTGCTTGATGAATTAGGCTGCATGTAAAAATTAATAAAGTTTTGGCGTTTGAAAAAGACTGTTAAGTTTGTCCAGCACACCATCAAAACAACGCTTAATTAAACACCGGAAAGTAAAATTTGAGCGCCCTAAAGAATAGAGCCGGCAACAAGAAATATAGCTACTTTGTGAGTCGTGTTTCAATCTGCGTGTTTGTCCTACCTACGCCACTACAACAAGAGATACACGTTTGTAATTAACCTTTATGCTTTGAGATTTAGGCTACAGGAAAAATTTAATATTTCTGGAGCGTGAAAAAGGACGTTTTTTTTTTTGTCCAGAGCACACCATGCGTAAAACAACGCTTAATTACCCCCTGAGATGTAAATTGGCGCCAAATCTAATTGAGCCCGCACAAAATAGTACTTTGTTAGCGTGTTATAACAATTGGCGTGTTATTCTACGCCACAACAACATAGATACAGTTGTTAATTAACAACCTTTGCTTGTGATTAGGCTACAGGAAAAATTATATATGTATGGCGTTGAAAAAAGAAACGGTTTATTTTTGTCATGCTACACCAGCAAAACAACTATTAAAAACCCCTGGATGTAGAATTTAGCGCCAAAGAATTGAGCCTCACAAAATAGTAGCTTTGTAGCATGTTACAATTGCGGTTTTCTACGCCACACAAACAAGAGATACGAGTTTGTAATTACCCTTTGCTTAGTGAGAAATTAGGCCTACAGGAAAAATTTAAATATTTTGGAACGTTGAAAGTACGGTTTCTTGGGGTCATCACACCAGCAAAACAACACTTAATTAACCCCTGGAATGTAAATTTGCGCAATAAGAATTGAGCATATCCGCCAAAAATGAATAGTTAATTTTAGTATTAGTAAAACGCCTGTTTCTTTAAATGAATACAACAGAACTGGCTAGATTCCCACTGTTATTGAATGTATAATGCAGCTAGCAGTTGACGCACACGGATTTCAGATCCAAACCCCAAAAAATTAGAAATAAAAAGCATTAAGAGAACCGTCTCTGAACAAGCTGAACAACCCACAGAAAACGCTAATATAAAAATCAATTCGTCAGTAAGAGCTATCAGCCGCAGGCAGCACCTTCCCTGATGAGCACAGTGAAGTGTAGTGTGACTCCCGGCGTGCGCGCCCGAAACCTTATATATGCGGTTACGTCACAAATCCCGCCGGTCCTCTGATTGCTTACACCTCTGCACAATGTCATGCAGGCTATGCCCTTTCATCCTCCCAGAGTGATTTGCCCCATGTAAGGCGCCATGTGCCGCAAGCCATTTTTCAATGTCCAAAAAGCATAACACTTCGTTCACCCCGAAGTACCCCAAGTTCGACTTCGTTCACGAACCTTTTTGCAAAGTTTCTTTAATATTCTAAACTATAATCTTTCCACTCTCGTTAGAATCAATTCTCTCCTCGCCCACCATCTCTTAATATTCAGCTTGGGAGGTTGGGCCCCCAATTCTGTACATTCTCGAAAACTAAGGGCAACATGTATGAAAAGGGCTGAGCCAGGTTTCAGCAGTCTTTGTAAACACTGGTAATACTATAACAGGATTTATGGCAGATGCTGATAATTTTATATTATTTAAATTATTATTAATTTTATAATATTGTAATTTGATTATTAAATTTTTGATATTCTTTATAATGTAAAATTATTTATATTTGTTATTAAAAGTTTTACAGCAAATGGTGCATGTAAATTCATATATTTCGCCATAAATACCAGGTGACTGAAAATTGAGAAAAGGATGGAGACTGCAGAGAAAAGAGTGATGCAAAGTTTTTTTACTCAAAGTAACTACTGAAAACATAGTAAAATAATTTGTACCATGGTCAAAGGTACCATATACTTTAACACCTTAATTGACCCTGGATGGATGAGAGTATAGTACCAATGTGTCCGCTAAGCATTGTTAGCGAGATTGCGGCGCATCTACCTAGGCATAGCCAGTGGGTGTTTACAGGCTAATTGCAAGCCTACACGCGGGCAGTTTACTAGCACGGTGATGGTGCGAAGCCATCCTTGGGGCCTGTTTGAACCTTTTAGACATCAAGGCAAACATTGGCCACAGCTTCTAAATGAATGAGAAACTGGTGCCCGCGTACAATTACGCAAAATGCGGGGTTCCAATTCGCTCAACATGGCAGCTGGAACCTTGTAAAGGCTTGATCCCCGCCATCCGCTGCCATGATGTTTCTGTTTTACTGCTCTCCTGCCTATAGGCAGGAAGGAAGGTAAGGAAGTCAGTAGTTAAACCAACCATCTTTTGCAGCACCCCTTTATGCATTGTAGTTTCAATATATTAGTGCTGTTTGAGAAAGATCGTTGCCTACCTATTGGTGAAGACCTTTATAGGGACTCAAAGTTAAAGTAAAAAAAAAAAAAATAAATAAAAAAGATAGAACTTCAAAATCTACCCCCCTGATTTACAAAAAATAAAATAATGTATATTAAAAAAGTTACAACATATTTGGCAATCACTGAGTCTTAAAAAGTCAGCTCTATTTAAAATATAACAAAATTATATCCCATTAACGATGAACAGACATAGAAAAAAAAAAATTGTCCCGTATTTTTTTTGTTGGGCCAATTTTATGGTCCTCTGTAAGATAGGGAATAAAATTGTGATAAAAAAAAGTTCAATGTATTCCAAAACTGGTACCAACAGAAAAGTAAACACTTCAGCCTGCAAAAAAATGCACCCTCACTGTAATGTTCCGTAGGTGTTATACACACAAAAAGTTAATGAGTCGCGTAGAAATTGTTGCCGTGGGTGCAAATTTTAAAAAATCCCCAAAATGTTTTTAGATTTTTTTATTAGTAGTACCAAAACATAAGCAAATACCCTACATGTTTGGTGTTATTCTACCGAAATTGGTATCAACCTGAAGAAGGAATAAGAGAACTCATCACTATGTACCTAGAAAGAGCCCTGCAAACATGGCACAATATTGTTGTTTTCACATTCTGGTCGCCATTTGGAAATTTTTTGTATCGTTTCCACTCCCGCCAAATATGGATAATATGGGTGAATTACATCATTAGAAAGTATCTATCTTGGGTCTCCTCAAATAAGAAGCCCTTCAAACGTTCTATGTAGGGTGGTTAAAAATAAAAAAAGTGTATGGCTCTTGAGGAATCTAGGCATGAAGACAAACAAATGTGGTCCGCCCCAAAAAAAATCAAGGACCTATAAAAGTAATGAAATACCATGTGTTAGTACGAATAGATGGAAATTTAGGCTAAATGTCCACGCTAAATTCTTTTGAGTCATCAAATATATGTCAGGATAACATACATATTAAGTATGTCTTTTAAGGTTCACACCACATTTTGAATTCGACAATTTGGAGTACATGTAAGGGAAATTATCTTGGAGATATGATACAGTCTAGCATTCCAATAGACATCATCACACAAATCATTTAAATGTTTTTACAGATTAGCTTCAAGCCTCTACTGCTATTTTATAGTAATGAAAGGTGGAAAAAAATCTCTCCTTGAGGAGAGTTAACCAATAAATTTGGTCAGTGTGAGGGTTTACTTGCCCATTCATGGACCTCACTTACTGTTTTTTGCATAAAGCAAAGGCTTACCGGACAAGGAGCTCAGAGCTCCACAGGCAGCGCACGTCAATTGGATGGTAGTTAGACCTCGGAAATACATGAGCTCAAGGGGCCTAGTCAATGTGAAAAAGGGAATTTGAGCCAGAACCAGTTAAGGTACTACTACAGACGTACACTATTATCAGGGTATTTTGCCCCTCATACATGCATGTAGAACTTACTGGTATGACAGGCTTTATAGTCATATGAGTGGCTTCGAAAGGGTAAAAATCTCTCCTTGAAGAGAGGAATCCAATAAATTAGGTCGGTGATTATGTGTTTAACTTGCCATTCAGACCTCACTGACTGTTTTTTGCATAAAGCAAAATTGCTTATGAGATAAAGAGCTGATGAGCTCCACAGCGCACATCCTCATTGGAATGAAGTTATCCCTCATTCACATGTAGCTCGTATGAGCCATAACCAATGGAAAAGACTATCTGGCAGTTTTCTACAGCAATCACAGGACACATGCATTGGGTAATAGTAAATAATTATTTTTTTTTAGAAAAAGCATGGCCAGGAGCAACAGAGCTCTAAAGGGTGCATGTTCACATGACGTATTTTGAAAAACACCGCGGCATGGCTCGCCGTGTTTCCGACGCGGTTTCCGCAGGCCAAAACTAAGTCCCAACCGCACTCTATATATTAACATGGTGTTTCCATGGGAAACCGCTTTACTATTCACCCACGGAACCCTGCGGGTTTGGAGTGCCACGGGTTTTGGCGCCCGCGGCCATGCTCGCGCATGTTTCAGAACTCTCCTGTCCAATTCTTGAGTTACAGCGGTGTCGCCACGGGGCGTCGACAATGTGGTTTGTTGCGTCGGCTGGGCCCTGCTTGTGGGCGTGCGTTTTCTCCTGCCTAACTAATTGTGCATGGGGGCAAACCTGCGTCGCTAGCTCGCGGCCCCAGAATCCATCCTCACTATGTGGCCGCGAACTCATGCCCATCGCACCCACGGCCGCAGAACCCGCATATCGGGAGACGTAGTTTTAAGCGAGATTAGGAGATGAATGCTTAAGCCGTCTGTGTAACCGCAACGAACAGCCGCAGCCGTGAACTTAGCAGAGCCAAACCCGCACATCTGTGAAGCAGAGTCCTGAACAAGTTAATGTTTGTCCAGTTAGAAATATAAACAAATAAGAAACAATCCGTAAGTGACATCAACATCCAGTTAGGGTTGCTAGAGCAGATATAGGTGGTTGGCTGCCTAGAAAACCTTCTTTAAACAGCAGGAGATATAAATATACTTTAACTCAGAATATGAAGCAAATTCAGAATAGCAATGGATATGTTAATTAATCTTTAAATTTACCTTTGCCTACATGTTTAAAGAACTTAAACTGTGTGAAGGGCATACCTATTTTCAAAGTATGAGAACGCATCTAGAGTTTACTCTGGTCACAACCTTTTTTTTTCAGCTCGCCACATCTTAATAAGTCGGTGGAAAGTTTTATAGTGACTTACATTTTGTACTCCTGCTAGTCCTATTCCTATGTGAGTAAGCCTGTTTACATGGACATTACAGATAACGGCTTGTGAAAACAATTGACACTATCCTACTAGAGTGTTTTGGCTATAATTATAACAGACATGTCATGACAGAGCCTTAGTGGAAAGAGAAAAAACTTGAAATATTTTGGTCCAAACATAAATTTGGAGCACACAATATCGGAGTGCAGTCTTTGCTACTCCAGAATTTTCTGGGGCACAATGTGTGGCCAATAAAATAATATTGTCCACCCATGCTTACACCACAATTTACGTATGTAATTAAACAGTTTTCTAGACACTTCTGATGCCTCATACCGACAAAGGGGTGTGCCACCTGGTAAAATGGGGCATGGCTTAACATTGTGTCTAAAATGCATCCTGAATTGGCCCACCGTTAGTGGCGTAAAAGATAATAAGCGTGGCCAACCTATAATCGGTTGGTAAAAAGTTAGACTAACAGTTTCTAACCTGCAAAAAAAACCATATTTAACAACTCTATGATAAAGTGGCGCATTATGTCAGAAGCCACTCCAGTCTAACGTTAAAACTGTTCTTACAGTTAGGATCAACAATTAGCTAGCTGAGTTGGACTATAATTGTTGGTAGTAATTAGCTATAGATGGGCGAATTTGATTCTAACGAAGTGAAATTCCGATTGTAGAATTTCAGGGAAAACTTCGGTTATAAACGAAGTCGAAGGTTTGGTACTTCGGGTGAACGAAGTGTGCTTTTGATTGATAAAATGCTGGCGAGCAAATGGGCGATTACATGGGGCAAAGCACTCAGGTGGGAAGACGAGTGGCATAGCCTACACGACAAGTGCAGAGATTAGCCAATCAGAGACCAGCGGATCTGAGTGACGCACCCGGCAACTATATAAGGGGAGCCAGAGTTGTACGAGATGCTTGGGAGCGTTCATACCCTACTCCTACTGAGTACTGATTAGGGAAGTGCTGCCACGGCTGCTCAATGATATCTCTTACTAAAGAATTCATTTTATACAAGCGATTTTTGGGGAGTTGTCACATGCTTTCTCAGAGACTCTTTTCGTCCTTAAAACCGTCTTATTTCTGATTTTGGTGTGGTATGTGGAACTGAAGGTCCAGTGGTGCCATTGACACTGCATATACAGTTTCAATGCTATCATGCTCACAGGCACATGTAGAATATCCAAGGGTTATCTAAGCTGTTCCTGATTGTAGTTCATTAAAGAAACAGCGTTTTTTAACAATGCAAATACCACTTCATTTTTGATTGCTCAAATTCTTTCGCATTTTTACTAATCCAGGGGTTTAAATAAGCATAGTTCTGCTGGTTTGGTCACAAAGAGAAACGTTCTTTTTATTCCAACTCGCCAAAGAAGCAATTTTGCCTGTAGCATAATTACATAATCTGAAGTGTTAATTAATGCCTGTTTGTGCTTTTACATTCAGTATATAATATCACATTGTTTTTAAAACAGACACATACATGTATAATTTTTCTGGTTCCATTTGTGGAGCGCAATTTATATCCAATGGTTACCGCAAGCTTGTTGCTGGGTTCATTTGGAGATCAAATAGACAGGGTGTGTATTTCTATCATCATCCAGATAGTATGAATCCAGACACTCATAGAGGTGGCAAGGCTATTCATCTGTCGAGTGGCAGTGTCACATAAACATTCCTGTGAGCAAGGCCCATGTCCGCACCACAGCAAGGAGGGACGACGCAGCAGGAGGGTCACTCCGGTGAGGCCCACAACTGCCAGCTGTCATCTATGCGTGAGTCCCTGTGTGCGACCAGCAACCCAAGGTCCTATCCACTTCCTCCCAGATGAATCATCTGACCAGACCCCACCAATAGTCGTGGGGAACATCAGATCAAAAACCTCTTAGTTTGGTCATGCCGAGAGCGGGTCAGCGGTCCTCAACTCGACCCTGCAACCCCGGGCCTCTGTCCCTTATCCGCTAGCGCAGCAGCCAGAGATCTACTAAGTGGTCTTGCCCCCCCTCCGCGCCCACTTATTTAGCGAGGATGAACAATTAGTAGGAGGTCAGCAGCAGCTACTTGGCAGCGAAGAAATGGGCCAATAACCACAGTCTCTTGCAGTAGGTCGCAAAGATATAGAAGTGGAGAGTATGGCATGGAAATGAGGGGTCAGCCTCTGCATACCAAGACCTTTGATGAGGTGACAAGTTACGATGAAACCCAAATAGAAGATGATGTATGACCTGACCTGCAACATGGGAGCCTGGGTGGAGGCAAGTTGGCTTCATCATCGACAGGAGAAGAAGGACGTCAGAGCTTGAGCAGCTCAGTGGCGAGAGCAGCGCAAGCCAGCACAGTAAGGTATTTGTGTGCCGTTGAGTCAGCAGGATAGCAAGCAGATGTGAGGTCCGGGAGCCAAGCGTCCATGGGGGAGTAAAAAACACCGCATCGCAGGTCCAAGAAAGTAACGGCAACAGGGGCTCGAGTGAGGCAGCTGCGGTAGTAGACACTCAAGTTGCGTGAGCGTTTAGGCCGGTAAAATCAAGCAAATACGGCGGTGTGGCAGATTCTTGCAAAGACACCGGAGGAGCCGGAAATATTATGTTAGTAAGTAGAGATCTGTGGCAGAAAGTGAATCGTGGCCTAGGGATTCTAACGTTGGCACCACGGCCCTGCGTCAAACACATGCAGCGTCATCACAAGCCAGTGGCCTGGGAGAAACGTGGCTCAGATGTGGTGGTACCATCCTAGCCGCCGCAGCAACACACAGGCAGCACTGCCCAGTGGCACACATGTCCATTGCATGCCAGTCATATGACTCCACCACCTATCAAAGAAGGAGGAGCTGTTACCTTTTGACATCATCTTCCCGTTCCCGATGCTTAATCTGGCTGGCTCCACGCTACATCCATGAAAGGTTGCAGCAGTCGTTCAGCGAGGTCGCGATTTTTCAAAAATAAAAAGTGAGACAACAGTATGCAAATACCAACCATCCGTAAGGTGCAGAAGCTGACTGTGCTCCTGTCCAAGTTGTTGTGTACTGGGCATCCCCTTCCATACCACATGGTGGACTAAGTCATGCACCATTTCAGAACAACTTTAATGAGTCTTGTGTGCCGAGCACAAGATGGGAGAGTTCCGGAAGCCGTTAAGCTTAATTTGTTCCCAAAAAGTGGGCAGTACTGGAGCACTATCATAAATATGCGTAAAATAAGAAGGAGGGCCAAATAATTCTACCTTGAGCTATATCGTTTTGTTCCATAGCGGCAGAGGTCTGGGAGCTGTAACTACGGTACAGGGTGGCCAGTACATTCCATTAATGATCCCACTGTGTGAATGTGCTTCCTGCCCAGCACACCAACAACCACCTGGACGAGGGAGACGGCGCTATCCTCCTCCACATTTGGTTCCAACTGCTGCTCCTGCCCAATGTCCTCCTCCTCCTCCACTCACCCAGCAACGATCTCAGGCCGCCACACGTACTGCGTCCATCATACCACATGTGTAGGGCACAGCGTGTGTCATCACAGGATGCGTACACCTGGCTTGCCTCCTCGGCAACGAAGTCTCACACAGGGGAGAACTACTGCGTCTGCTGTCAAGTAGAAGAAATCGATGTGTGCGTTTGGTCCCGGCGACAACGCAAATCTGAACGCGATGGTGAAATGGGACATAGGAAGGAACATGGTGTCTGCGGCTGGACCTGGGAGTGATGGTCCATGCGCCCCTGCATTACGTCACGGATGTTCAATCTGGTTGTGTGGGAAAAGTTTCCTGAAGTCTTCCACTGATCTTCAGAAGAATCAGAAAATGGCCAGAAACTGTGCATCAGCACTTCATGCTTTCCATTACAAAGCCAGGAACACCCCCCTCGAGTTGCAACGGCAGAACCGGCCGTTTTCGCCCCAACACACTCCTGATATGCGATGTTTCCACCCGCGGGAATTTCCCACGACATTTTTGGGGAAACTGTTGAACGGGAAAAAGGCCATTAACATTTTTTATGCCAGGGGCAGGAGTACCCCCCTGTGTAACTTTTGATGTCACCGGGGAAAGCTCATGCGTGACCCCTGCCATTTTTTGAGGCCATTCGGGAGGCACTTATTTGTCAGTCCCCGGTTCGGGATGAATAATTATTCCATGCTTCATGCCCTGGAAAGTGCTAAAAAATTGTTGGGCAGGTGATGGAGACGGGCGCCCTACATTCGTGGCCACATGAGCCCGGGGGTAGAGAAATGGAGGGGAGGGGGAGGACTTTGGAGCAAAAGCTTTGTTGGTGAAATGACGGTTTTTACCAGGTGAAAGAGAGGGGGAGCGGGCAGGGGAGGAGGTGAGGAGATGGGAAGGAAATGACCCGCAAGCACCGTGGCAGTTACAGTGGAGATGGAGGAGGGAGCCCTCGGATCACTTGTGAGATGGCCCCAGCTATGATTTGACTGGCTATGACGCCAATAGTCAGCACCGGCAGAGGGTGATTCTGGTCTCCCCCCTATTGGACCCTACTACCCGGGCCAAAATGGGACCTTTTTTTCCCGTATTGAGGGGAAAACAAATCAAATATATAGGGAAATCCTCCGTAGAGTGGCCCCTGCCCTTTTGGGGGGCATCGTCCCTCCCCCGACAGGTCTTACCGGGTGGTTTTCAGCGTAACATACTGCCGCGCTTCTGGGGGGAAAGGGGGGGGGGTAGAAGCAGTACCAGCTCCATCAGCCAACCTAAAAATCTGGAGTCATGAGAGCAGTTCCTTTACCCCCCTGGTAGGGGGCAGTTGCCAGCGGAGCAGGGAGCAGGCCTGGAGCAACCCTGAACCAAAATGGGGGCCTATTGGACAGCACTCTGCCACCCCCCGTTAGAAGAACGCGGAACCCGGGGACCAAATGGATGAGTGGCCCAATTGCCGAGTTTGCGTTTTTAGAAGTGTCCTCCCGGCCATAGTGTGGCTCAGAGCAGATGTTCATGCGGGGGGGCCCCGTTACCCCAAGAAGAACCCCCGTTTCCCCGGAAATGTGGAACACTGCCTTTTTCAAGATGAATTGGTGTGGCGGCCAGGGTTTCCCCACACCAATCCTTAGGGTTGACTCATCAGCCCTGATGCTCACCCAAACTGTGAGAAATGAGTTGGGTTCAAAATACCGGGCCCCAGCCAATTCTGAGCCCCCCCCGCCTGAGCCAAATCGCTGCAGTTTTTCCATCTGCCACTAACCATCTTTCCAGGGACTGGTTTGCCACCCCCTCCAACTCTGTCATTTGCCCCTCCCCATGACTCATGCTGCTGTGCTGTTGTGGGCCGTGACTTTCCCCCTGTGCCATTTTTCAATCTCTGCCCTCATTTCTGTGCGCTGTTGTTGCTGCGCGGTCATCTCCCCACGTTCATTTGCCACTCTTGACCTCATCTGTTGCTCCTGCCCCCCGTCCCTCCCCTCTCTGTCATTGTGCCCTCTGTGGCCTTTTCCCGTTTATGCCACCTCCAGAAGTCATTGTGCCACCCCGCTG
>JAODAL010044536.1:0-32789 GCA_025379985.1 Phyllomedusa bahiana | reverse complement strand
CTCTGTGGCCTAATATGTTTTGCCGCCTCCAAAATGCATTTGCCACTGCCTGATCTCATACGCTCCCGCGTGACCCCCAAACTGTTGATTGTGCCACTCTGGTGCCAAATAGTTTACCCGCCCTTAAAAATGTCTTGTGCCACCCTGATCTCAACTGCTGGCCGTGCCCTCCACACTGTGTGATTGTCCCATCTGGGGGCTTAATACTGTTTTCCGCCTCCAAATGTCATTGTGCCACTGCCTGATTCGTGCTGCTGTCGTGACCTCACACTGTATCATTGTGCCCTCTGTGGCCTAATACTTTTTTGCCCCCCTCCAGAATGTCATTGTGCCACTGCCTGCCCTCTATGCTGCCCCCGGCCCTCCGCTCTCATCATTGTCCCACTCTGTGGTTTCCCCTCGTGTTTTGCCCCCTTCAAAAATGTCATTGTGCCATCCCTGCCCTATGTGTGTGGTCCCCGCCGTCACCTCCCACTCGTCACAAAATGTTGCCACCAGCCACTTGTTTTTTCAGCTTTCGTGGCATGATTTTTATCAGGCTACATCCCGCTTGAGTTTTTTGGTCATTTTCCCCCTTTTAATGCCCAGGGGTTTTTAAGTAAAGCGATTCAAGAGGGGCGGCATCATCGCTGTCATACAAAACCAAATTTATGAAGACCAAACCAAGCCCCTCTGCATTTTTAAGCTGGCAAAAACGTTCTACAGCATGCAGGCTTGTGAGCCTGGAATAGCTGTTTTTTTAACGCGATTCATGCCAAAGTAATTGGGGAAGAAACGAATTTTGTCAAAAAATTTCATCGAAGTGACCGAACGAATTTTTGAGAAAATTGCCCCTCTTTATTTGCAAGGCCTTCTCACCCGCACATTAGTTTGGGGGAAATCGGGGGGTATGCCTTTTAAAATCAATGGACACACCGTACAACCCTCATGGCTCCGAAGTTTGGTGCCCCCGGTGCAGGCCAGGCGGGTGGGCGCAGACCAACCCCGGGCCCACGCCTTTGGGGTGATCTGTGTACCGGGGACACCGGGGATACCCAAACCCGCGGTACCCCCCCAAAAAGCCCCCCCTGGGGGCCCCGCAAGACTGAGGGGGCTGTCGTCGCGAGCCTACCCCACATGTAATCATAGGCTGTGATTTTCCCTTTTTTGGGGATTTGTGGGGAAAAAAAGGCCCCCAGTACCTGTGGTAAAGGGGTAATGTGCTGCACAGGGAGGTGGAGCCGAGGTTTTCCTTGTTGCCCTGGCTGGGACCCGAGAAAGCCCCTCTGAGCTCGGTTCGCCTCCTTGCCAAATCCGGGGGGAATTTTGGCCGGAGCAGCTAGGGCCCCAAATTGGAGCATGCTTGGAAAAGTGTAAAGGTAATAGGGGGGAACCCCCGGGCCCCGGCGAGAGTTTGGTTTACCTCTTTTGTGGTCAACAACAATATGTTTTACCGGGAAAAAAAAAGACCCCAACCGAAGGGGTAAGCAGTTGGTGGTCCCCAGGGTAATTTCCGCCGTTTTGGAGTACCCACTCCATGGTTAGGGGGGACACTTAGGGGTGGAGAAGACCCGGGAGAGAGTGGAGCGAAATTTTTTACGGGCCCAGGAATTTACAGGGCAATTGAGGAATACTGCCATCCTGCCAGAGTTCAATTAAAAAAGCCCAGGCCCATTTTCGGGCCCCCCTAATTCCTCTGCCAAAATAAGGCCCCCCTTTAGGGGAGGGCAGGGCCCTGGTGGGGCCGCCCCCTAAGTCCCCCGGGAGGACATCAGCACATCTTAGGGGGCCCTGACTACGCCACTCGCTACCCCGAGGCCATCCCCTTGGGAACCCCTTCCAAAGGAATAGCAAAAGGAACTGTTCCACATGTTCACCCCCGGCTATCCCAAAGGAGATACAAACGCCGGGCACCCCTTCATGTTAAGGTACCAAGGAACTCTGCCGCCTATTAACTTACCCATTTCTGCCCTCAGTATATCTCCCAGACCGGGGTTGGGGGAAAAGATTCAATAAAAACCCTAAAAGCGATGTCAAGAAGGTGGTAGAAAAGGGGTGGGAGAGATTGTGCCCGTCTCTCCCCTCCCTCATGTTTCGGAAAGGGAGGTCCCGCAGGCCCCAAAAGGTTTCCCCTTCGAGCCCCTGTATGGTAGAATCCCCGGGGGCTCCGGGACATAGAAAGGGGCCCGGGGGAGCGGGGAAACCCCCTAGGAGTGTCATTGGCAAATCGCTGAATGAGGACAGGTTTTTGCGGCCGTTTCCCCATAGTACGTGAGACCGCAGCAGGCGAAAAGAAACCGGCCGGGGTAAAAACCCGGGTCGCAAGGGTCAAGTGTTCCCCAGGCGAACGGGTACTAGTATTTTACCCAGGGTAAAAAGCAAATTTTGGCGAAGTGCAGGGCCCCCTTGAGATTACGGAGCGGGTCGTGAGGTAAATTATAAGGTCTTCCACCCGGAAAAAGGAAAACCATATAAAAAATTTTTCCATGCAACTTAATTAAGCCCTGGAAGGACCGTCAAAGTTGGTGATGGTCAGGAGCTTTGGGGTGCCAAGGGAGAGTTCACCGGTCTGTACGCTGAGTCATTGTCCAAAGCACAGCGACGGGGAAACAGGATTTCCCTACAAAGGAATGGGCAGGTTTTTTCGAAATCCAGGTGGGAAAGGAGTCTTTTCACTTTATCTCACAGAACCGGGCCAGAAGGTATTTGAGGCCTTTTTTAGGTGCCCCTGAGGCCCAGAGGCAAGCGTTGCTGAGGAATTTAAAAAGTGTGAAGCTTGGGTTTTCTAGAAAGGCCCCCAAAGTGGGTGGTCGACCCTATATTGTCATACCGAAACCCGTGGGGTTTGTGATTCTGCATTTTTTCGCAAAGCTCAATGAGCTATCAAAATTTGATGCCTACCCGATGCCAGGGTTGATGATTGGTCGAGCGGTAGGACCTGCAAGGGACATTAGTACATTGACTTGACCCAAAGGGTTATTGGCAGGTGCCCCTCACAAAGGAAGCTAGAGAGAAAAAAAGCTTTTTCCCCCCCCAGGGGGACATTTCATTTTGTTGTCCCCCATTTGGGTTTCATGGGGGTCCGGCCACATTCCGGGATGATAGAATCAACTGCAGCCTCATAGAAAATATGCGGGGGGCATATTTGGTGACGTGGTGGTATTTTGCGGACTGGGAATCCACCTACCCAGGTACAGGCCGCTTAGATCAAAGGGCGCAGGGTTAACCGCCAAACCCAAATAAGTGCGCCATAGGGGTCGAGGGGCTCGCTATCTAGGCTTTTACTTGGGAGGGGGTTATAAACCCCCTTGACAAACTGGAAGCAAATTTGGAATTGGCCCCCAACCGGTTTCCAAAAAAGAGGTCGGGCTTTTTTGGTATCGCAGGGTTTTTATAGGAGGGTTTGTGCCCAATTTGCCTCCCCCCCTAGCACCCTTTAAGATCTCACAAAAAGGTCCAAGTCCACTAGGTAGTGGGACCAGATGCTGAACAAACTTTTAGAAATCTTTTAAAGGGTACTCTGCAAGAGACCAGTGTCTTTTGCCAAAATTCCGAAGGAATTTTGGTCCGGCAGAGCCTTGAGGTGGGGTTGGGGGTTTCCCGTCACAACTGGGTTAGAGAGAGGAACCCCGAGTGCCTCAGCCCGGAAAAATGTAAACGGCCCAGAAAAATAGCCCCATAAGAGAGAATGCCTGGCCATTTAAGGGGGTATTGAGGGACTGCGCTTACCCCTGTGGGAGACCCTTTAAAAATATCACGGGGCCATTTTACCTCTAAAGTGGGATGGCACAAAACAAAGGGGAAAAAGCAAGGGGACCCCGGGGGGTTCTGGCCTACAGGCTTTAAGTTTCTGTGAACTCGCCCGAGTCACAAAAAAGCAAAAGCGGGATGCACTGTCCGGGTGCATAAAATTTTTGGCAGAAAATTGCTCCACCCCACAGGCAGAGCAGGGGGGGGGATATGTAAGCCGCAGCTGGGAAGGGCCCACAAGGGAGTATTATCCCCAATGTACAACGTGGAGGATAACCAGTCACCTGAATACACAGCCCAATTGAGAGTTTTCCTTAGGTTTCTTGTCACGACGGTGACCCAACCCGCACCCAAATAAACATGAAAAAAAATCCAGATGTCAGCACCGGGCCTAGAAAAAAAAGGAACTTATTTAGAAAAAGACGCAATACAAAAAACGGCAAAAAAAACCACAAAACAAAAGCCACACAGATCAGGAGACATGAAGGACGGACGCTGACTGTTTTCGTGCGGTAGCCTTTGCGTAAACCCTTTTCGTACCGCCCGAAAAAAAGTCGCGTCCATGTCCTTATGTCTCTCTCATCTGCCTGTGGCTTTTGTTTGCTGTTTGGGTTTTTATGCCGTTTTTTATTGGCAGTCTTTTTCTAAATAAATTCCCCCTTTTTTACGGCCCGGTGTGATCATCTGGATTTTTTTTAAGAATATCCCAGCCCGGTTCGGAATAGTCTGGGGGTCCCCGGATGCATGCCACCAAGTTAAAGGAGCCTTGGGGTGAAAGGCCGTTTTATAAATAATGTGACGTACAAACTGTCGACCCTTTTTAATCCGTTAGCAGGTACAACCTTTCCCCGGGGGCGGCCCTTTTATTGGGGTAACTTGGCAGGGGGGTGCTTACTCCCATGGCTCCACTCCGGGTTTTCCGGCTATATAAAAGGTCAGCAGGTAAACTAACTGGGCGTCGGCTTTTACCCCCAGTTACCTTCTGGGCTGAGGTGTTTCACGGGGGGGAAGCCAGTGTAGGACCAAAAAGGTGATAGTAGGGAAATACACCCCTGTTATAAGGCCCCAGACGGGGGCAAGAATTTTTTTATTTTTTGTGTGCATGTTTTCACCTTTTGTTTTGCTTATAAAAAAATCCCACGGAGCCAAGCAACCGTTTGTACCCGACTTTTTCCTCTGTCTCTGCCCAAAAAATTGCGGTGATCCCCAAGTGGGCAACTCACAATATATTATATATTATATTATATATATGTTATATACTGCTGAAACCCGAATTTTCATTTACTAAAAAACAATAGCATGTTTTCCACCTATCTGAAAAACCTTAACCCGTTTTAGGGCAATTGGATAAACCCAAAAATTTTTTTTTTGCCAAATGCCAGTATAATGGGAAGAGAGAATTTTGTAGGTATTTTTATAAAATTTCTGCAGTCAAAGTTTCATACATTTCATTAGTATTTGGTATCATTGCCTTAAATTTCAGGGCTTGGGCAAATTTTTTGGATATCCCTTTCCCCAAGCTTCTCACAAAAGTTGGTAGGAATTTTGGCCTCCTGACAGAACTGGTGTAACTGAACAATGTTTGCAGGTCGCCTTTTCAGTTTTGCTCATAAATTTTAAAAAGGAACTGAGATCAGGGCTTTGTGATGGCTACTCCAAAACATTGACTTGGTAATCCTTAAAAACCCCGTTTAAAGTCTGGCGCAGCTTTTTTCATTGTCCCCTTGAAGACCCATTTTTTTGCCCAAGCTTTAACCCGGGGCCGATGTCTTGAGAAAGTTGCTTCAGTTTTGTCACAAATCTTCTTTCCCTTTTGTCCACTATTTTTTGAAGTTCACAGTCCCTCTGCAGCAAAAATACCCCAAAACTATTTTCCCCCCCCAGTTTCACAGTTGAGATGTGTTCATAGGGTTTCCCGGGGTTTTTCCTTTTTCCTCAAAACGTAACAACGGGCATTTGGCCAAAAATTCAAATTTTAGTTTTGTCAGACCACAAGACAGGTCTCAAAAAAATGTAGGTCTGTGTTCCTGTGTGCATTTGCAAACATTAATCTGGCTCTTATATGTTTTTATGAGTAATAACTTTTTCCTGGCAGAGTGGCCTTTCAGCCATATTGAAAAAGATAATGGTAATGGCAAAGTCTTTCCAGTTCGCCCGCCTTTTCTTTTGTTCTTGGTTGAATGCACAGTGGAAAAGTTGTTTTCTTGAGAGGCATACCGCTCCTTTCTGAGCGGTATGATGGTTGGACTTCCCATTTGTTTGTACATGCATATAATTTGGTTGACGATGAACGAGGGGCCCCACAAGTATTGGAAATTGCAGCCAAGGGGAACCAAACGTGTGCAAGTCCACAATTCTTTTCCTGATATCTTGGCTGATTTCTTTAGACTTTAGATTTCTTTAGATTTTTCCATGTTACACACCGAAGCGCTTTTTCTCTGCGGGAAATTTTAAAATTCATCCAGGGGGTGTCTCTAATACTTTTTTTTTCTGTTTATATTTTGTAAGGCCGAAAAAAGCGGACGCCATCAGTTAGCCTTTTGTGCTAAGGTTGATCCGGGGAAGGCAAAAAACCCCAATAGGTAGAACCAATTGTCCTCTTTTTAGGGAAAAATTCCTTCCCGACCCCAATCGGCATCGGAAAAAAACCCTGGATCAATGACCCCTCTCCGAATCCTAACACTATAATTTTTTATTTTTTTAAAGCTCCGTTTTTGGAAAAAAAACCCCTTTTTGAACTTGTAAGTGAATTCACCATGACAAACCCTTGGCAGAGAGTTCCACAGTTCCCACTGCTCTTACATAAAGAATCCCTTTATGTTTAGTAAAACTTTCGTTTCCTCAAGACGAGGGGGTGCCCCTTTGTTCTAGATACACCGGGGTTAAAAAAATTTTTGGGAAGAATCATTTTGACCTTTGTGTATTTAAACTATTTTTTTAGTCCCCCAAAGCCGTCTTTTCTCTAAAAAAAATAACCCCCAATTTTTTCAATGTTTCTGGGAATTAAAATCCACCCATCCTTTTATATTTTTTTTTGCCCTTTGACCTGTTAAAGCTCTACAATGGTTTTTCCCTGTGAAATGGTGCCCAAAAGACAAAATATTCCCATGGGGGCCCTAACCAGGATTGTAAAGGGGAGAATAATTTTCCATCATGTCCCTCTATCCCCTTTTAATGCACCCCATACCCTTTTTCCCTTTGGCAGCTGCTGTTGAAAAGGCTGCTACAATTAATTTTTACGCCCCCCCAGGATTCCCAAGCCCTTTCCTCCATGTCACTTTTACCCAGTTTTTTTCCTTTTTCCCTGTAGCATGTAATGGATTTTTCCTCCCCATGTGCAAACCTGTTTTATCTGTGTTAACCTCTTCTGCCAAATTCCCTCCCCAGGCCCCAATTTACCAATCCCATTTTAAAACACATTTTCCCTATGTTTTTGATTACTTACAGGCTTATACCGCAAAACCCCGTTTTTCTCTTGCAACCATTGTAAGTCGTTAATAAAAAGTTTTAAAGGATAGGGCCCAATATGACCCTTGTGGTACCCACAATAACAGCAATCGCAAGAAATTCCGTTAATTACACCCTTTGTTTTCTATCAGTAAGCCAGTTCTTCCCCACTTGCACACTTTTTTCCCCCATCCAGCATTCCATTTTATTTACCAACCTTTTAGTGGCCCCCTATCAAATGCTTTAAAAAAATCTGATATATGACATCCAGTGCCTCACCCCGATCGTCTAGCCTACTTCTCATAGAAGCTGATGAGGTTTTAGTTTGACGGGGATGACCCCTTCAAAAACCCATGCGGGAACGGCGTTTATACATTTATTTTCAGTGAGATATCCGGGTTAGCATCTGAAAAACCTTCATACATTTTACCTACAACAGAGGTAAAACTAACGCCTATATTTTCCGGGATACTTTTTGCCCCTTTTTAATATTGGCCCACATTTTATGCCCACCCTTTTGGGACTCCCCTTTTATTAAAACCAGTCATAAATTTTAAAGAATGGCCTATCTAGACATCACTTAACCCCTTAGGACCCCGTGAGTGTATGCCATCGGCCCTGGGGATTTGTCTATTTTAATCTTCTTAAGAGGAGCTCACTTCTTCCGGGGGTTAGAAAAAGAAACTTTTAAATTGGAGTTTACCTCATCCCTCTGTTCAACAGAACTCACCTCCTCGTAAATACAGGGGAAAAAAAAAGGGGTTTAATGGTTTTGCTTTTTTTTCTATCCCCTCTATTTCTCCCCCTCAGTATTTTAAAAGGGGCCAACTTTTTCTTTTAAAAATTTTTTTACTTTTAATAGTTTTAAAAAATTTTTGGAGTTAGTGTTACTTTCTATAGAATTGTTTTTACCGTCTCCAGCTTTGTTTCCTTTATCTTTATTTTACACACTTTTTTTTTCCCTAAGTTCTTATTCCCCTCTTCACTACCCTCCTTTTAGTAGGTAAAAAACGCTTTTTTTTTTTTTTTATTGCCTTTTTTTACATCCCTGTTGATCCCATTGGGTTTTTTTCCTTTTTCAATTATTTTATTCCCAAAGTTTGTACCTCTCACAGGGTATAGGATGTTTTTAAAAATATCCCATTTATTTTTTGTTTCCCCATTTTAAACATTGTCCCATCTACGGTTTGGGGCCCCCTAAGCAAAAAAAATTAGCCTCCTAAAATTCAGGTTTTTGTGTCCTTACAAAAAACTCTATTGAAGGAAAAAACGGAAATTTATTAATTTGGCACTATTTCCTAGGTGCCCCTAAACCTAAACCCTTTTGTTACTCTGTCAGGTCTATTAGTCAATATTACTCAAAAAGGGCCTTTCCTCTGTCGGTTCTTGCACCTTTTGGAAAAAGGTAATTATCTTTTATTTATTGACAAAAAAGTGTCGGACTGGGGGGGTCGGGGGCCCAGGGGGGAGTTGATCTCGGGGCCCACCCTACTGTAATGAAAATTTTCCCGGCCTCCCGGACTAAAAGCGCCCATTTTTCACATAATAAGTGTACAAAACAGAACTTATTTTGTAGTACAATTAGTCCACTTTTTTCAGTCTAACAATCATAGACACAGGGGTAAGTAGCTCCTCAATCTCCCTCCACCCATATACAATATCCCCTCCACATTTCCCTTGGGGCACGCACCTCATCACCCCAAAATAAACCCAAAACAAAAAAGAAAATCAACTCCTATCACAGGTCAGTGTTCCCTCACTCTTTTCAATCAGGAACCACATGTACCTGCCACTTACACCCCCATTAGAGACCACATAGTGGTTTAGACACCAATCAGGTCACCCTCACATTAAAAATTAAAAAAATAAAACCCCCTGAAATAGGGCTAACCCGGGGATGTAAAATTTATAGTCGTTCTCCTTCTCTTGAGTCGTTCTTTTTCCCTTTTCTTCGCATCCTTTTCACCCGCCATGATACTTGTCCCGGGCCACCACTCATCCCTGCAGAAATTATACACATATATCTTAGAATCCTCACTTTTTTCCCGCTCTCTTTACCTATTCCCACCTCTGAAAATACCCAGGGGGGGGGAAGCGGGTACAAGCCCATAATTAGAGGCCTAATATCCCCGTAAAAAAGGGTGGGGGGTAAACCCCCCAAAGATAACAGGCCCATTAGGTAATAGATAGGGTACGTTAGGTTGGTGGACCCCAGTTTGGTAGGGGGCTGTAGGTAGGTGTTTGGTAGTCCCAATTAAAATTAGGCCCTTTGTAGGTAGGGGTTTCCCCCCCGGTTAGGAAGTGTAGGAGTTAGGTCCCCTTTATATGGCTGAAGCAGTTTGGGCCCCCTTTTGGTATATACGGGGGAGTTAGGGGCCCCCTTTTCAGTAGTAGGGGTTTTTCAGGCCCAAAGTTTTTTTGGGGTCTCTTTTTAGGATTTTTTTTTCCCCCAATACAGCTGCCACCCTCCCCCTTTAGGTGAGCCCCCCCTCCCTGCATAGTCCTGAACCCAAGACAAAGTCAGCCCAGTTCTTTCCCCAAAAACCCCCCAATCCCTCTTTCCTACACCAATTTTTGAGCCACTTATTCACCTCTCTTATCTCCCTCTGCATCTCGGTGTGGCCTGGAACAGGTTTAAAAAACTGAAAAAATTACCTTTTGGGGGTTCCTTCCTTTGATTTTTTTTCCCAAATCCCTAAATCATTTTTTTAAGGACACTCCACCTACCTCAACTTTTCATTTTGCCCAAAGTGGGCCATGACAGCTTATTTTCACCCCCCCCACCCAGCAATCGTCAACCCGAACCGCGGATATGTCGACCCCGGCCCCAGGTAAACAACATACTGTTTGAATCCCCGGCCTTTGTGGCAGTTGCCTGTCTGTGCCCCTAATAAAGGGGCCCCAACTACTAGCACCTTCACCTACCTGCACCCCTTTTCCCCATCTTATGGGGCAGAAAGGGGTTTTGTGTCTTGCTGCGCAATTCTACTTCACTGATATCCCCCTCATCTCCAAAAACTTCAAATTTTTTGGGGTGACCAGATCAGGATAGCCTTCCTGAATTTCCCTCTACCCTTTTTCTGATGTACCCAGCTAGCTCCTCAGTTTTCCCGCATCCCATGCTGCCACCTCCCCACATCTACACCCGCAAGTGAGTGCTCAGGGGGCAGCAAAAATCACTTTTAAGTTGGCAATGGTCTCGTGTTGCCACTTGCCATTTAGATCCCGGATACGGCTTGAAAAAGTGCAGTGTTCACCCCATCTTCAAGCATATAACCCTCGAACTGTTGCTCAAGGAGGCATCATTGCAAGTTGTGCATGGACAGCATTGTCAAACATGGACTCTGGGGGTGTTACCAAAAAGTATATGACTAAGTTATAATAAAAGTAATACAATGCTGTCCCTCTAAAATCTCCAAAATCTAAAGTTCTCAATCTTGAGTCTCCAAAAAAATTTAAAAAACCTACTTTTAAGGGAAAAAACACCGCAGACTGTTCACTGTCAAAATACTCATTTTAAACCTTTTCCCCCACTGCGTTTGGGGGTGAAATTGCCCTCTCTTTTGGGCAAAAGGGCCTACCAGCCCCAACAGCTGCTTTTAAGCTTGCTGATTAGTAACCACACCCCCCACCAGTCACCTGACCATAGTACTCAACAAGCCTCAGCAATGTGATGTTTGTAACTATAAAACTACTAACTACTCTTTAATATTTAAAAAAGTAATCTAATACACAAAATTAAATGTAGCTAAAGTATAAACTAATGTCTGCAGGAAATTTTTTTGTATTAACTATTTTTTGCCAATAAACATTTCATTATTTGGCATTTGGCAAATATAAATAATTTTGGTAATCCTAATTGACCTTAAACGGATAAGGTTACATAGTTACATAGTTACATAGTCAGTACGGTTGAAAAAAGACACGTGCCCATCAAGATCAACCAAGGGTGGGGAAAATGTGGGTGAAGGGAGAGAGACGAGGACTTTAAACCCAGCCTCACCACTGGTTAATGCCCTGAAACCCAAAAGGCAAGCACCAATCTGCTCCAGTGGAGAACCTATTTCTGACCCCAGAGCCTCCACCAGCCAGGATCCAGAATTTTAGATAGCTATATACACATTAATATTCTTTAGTTACAGGTAGGTATCTAAGCCTTTCTTGAAACTCTCTACAGTTCCTGCTGTGACCAGCTCCTCAGGCAGGCTATTCCACAGATTCACAGTTCTTACAGTGAAGAACGCCGTTATCCTCTGGAGATTGAATCCTTTTTTCTCTAGTCGAAGGGAATATCCCCTTGTCTTTTGAGGGGGCTTCACTTGAAATAATTTTTCCCCATACTTTTTGTAGGGACCATTTATATATTTATATAAATAAATCATGTCCCCCCGAAGCCGTCTTTTCTCAAGACTAAATAAGTTCAATTCTACTAACCTCTCCTCATAACTAAGATGCTCCATTCCCCTGGTATTCTGGTTTTCTGATTTCATGTCAGTGGTCAGTATCTTTTTATATAGTGTATGTAAACTTCTGGTTTCAACTGTATATATATATATATATATATATATATATAATATATATTATATATTATATATATATATATATATATATATTATATATATATATATATATATATATATATAATTTTTTTTTTTTTTCCCGTAACTCGTATATTAGCCCCAGTTACAAGTGAAATCCAGGGGAAATGCATCCACTGAACTCACTGCAGAGCTGATCTGATAAGACCCAGTAGCTATTGCTGGTAAATAACACTGGTGGTCACGTGACCGCCAACATCGGGAGCAGAAAGGCAATAGTGCTGAGTGCTGTATATACAGCGATTAAGAAGACAGAGATGGTAATAAACTGTCCCTACCTTTTCAGGGGAGAGCCACTTGTTGTTCATAGCCTTCTCTCCACTCACATAAGCTGCACTCTTTGCACGGACGTTTAGATGTCGACCGTCCGGACACTCATAGTCAATGGGCGAATGGCATCTAGCTAAGCAAATGGACACGTGGAAAATAAAAAATCAAACATATTCTTTAAGTATATGTTTAACATTAAAACTTGATTTGAACATTTAAAGCACACCATCCAATATACCACGGTGACTCGTGCCTTCATGAGCCAGGACGGAAAAATGGGAACATAAAATACAAAAGGGCAAACTAAAAGCGCAGGATTTACTCTCAAACATTCAGAGTTGTAGCTAGACTTTCATTTACCCAGGGAAGAGATTCACTTCACTATCCTAGCCAAGTATCTAAATACCCTGGACTAAACTGAGACTCATGCCACACCAACTCACTCTTCGGTATGCCTCTTGTGACACAACAAACACTAAATAGTTCAATGCAGGCTGAGAAGCATCTGCAGTTTGATTGGTAAGTATATTTTATGTCAGATTGTACAGTCACTAACCAGACACTGTTTAGGTTTTTTTTTATATATATGTTTTTATATACATAGGATAGGATATGGCTTTAATTCTGAATCCTTTTTACTCAAATAATCTTCTTTTATTCACACAGCATCTATATATGTGGTGATCATTGTCTCACGTTATTCTTGTGAGTCCCGGGATTTAACTGCACTGCAGAGCCTATGTACACTGGTATCTACCACTATATGGTGACTGTATGGCATCAATAGTGGTCAAAGAGTAATAGTTTATATTCAGTAACAGTACAATGGTTTTATTCAGTCACTTTGTGGTGGTGATATGTGGCGGTATTATTTGGTCTTTGTATATTATTTTTATTTGGCAATATTGGTCTTGGTATTTTGATTTGGTCCATAACAGCATGGTGGCATTAGTCACTTTATAGTGGTGAAATATTGTGTTATTTGGTGGTATTATTGGTCTTGGTATATTCTTTTGATGAGTAACAGTATTAGTCACTGCATGGTGGTGATAAGTGGCGGTATTATTTGGTCTTTGTATATTGTTTTTATTGGTAATATTAGTCCTGGTATACTCGTTTGGTCAGTGATATTATGATGGTATTAGTCACTATGTAGTAGTGACATCCAGTGATCATGTGGCAGTATTTTTTGGCCTTTGGATATGTAATGACCTGCAGAACACAGGTAACGTGAATTAAACTATACGGTGTCAACTACAACTAAAACTAAACCCAAAAAACAAAAGGGCAATTTAAGTTGTTTCCTGTTCACCTCACAAAGAATTGGGGTGGAGGGAGAAGAGCGATCGGGGACAGACGCTTCGGCTGTATAGCTTGTTTTTCTTTGTCCCCATTTAAAATGAATTTTCTTCTATTTGACAATCCTTTTAAGTAGAAATAATTTTCCGGGGGACACTTAACTGCAATCATCCATCACGCCAAACAGGGAACCTGTTGTCAAAAACTAGTGGTCCACAGCGATGGTCTGGGGGTAGGCGGTCCAAGGTGAAGTTTTGCACCAGGGGCCACAAGCCTTTAGCTACACCCCTGGGTGGGCCCCATTTAGGTAGGTTGATAGGCTGTAGGTGGGCCCCAGGGAGCTAGGTAGGTAAAACAAAAGGAAAAATTATCCAGTGTAGCTTCCAATGTAGATTAAAACAAGAACTCTTTATTGAACTCCATTAAAAGAGAAAATATTTTTTTCTTATGGTACAAGGCAGAGGCAAGCACAAGATGACAAGTGACAAAGAAGATGTGATGACGCCGACGTGTTTCGGGATACTATCCCTTAGTCATGGCATACTACGATGTAGGTTACCCCTTGTTATATAGTTACCAATAGACGTCACTAATGTACGGCACTAACTCACCTGATGCGAAAAAAAACCCGCCATCTGCGACCCCCACAGCTCCGATCCGACGCCCGGCGCAAACCGGAAATGACATGGGCAACCGTGTCACACAGAATGCCGGAAAAACTCCACCAACACTCACCAAAGAGAGCGACCGGCATCCAGAGGGACGCATCGCACCATGCCAGATCACACAAGGAAAGCGCAGGACACAAAATCCAGCAGCAGGAGTGCGCAGACAATGCGGGCATATCGCACCAGTGAGAACACATGCCAATTAAAAGCAACAAACTATAAAAAGACCACTACACATGACAAGAGAAGAGAAAATATATAGATACAAATGTTATACAAGCTACTACCTAATGTAAATACATAACAACAAAGCGAGCATGCAAATAAACTGATATCAAAGAACTCTTAATGGGAAAAAAACAAAACATTGATGATAATATGAATAAAATTTCAATTCTGAAATTGAGGCCTTAGGGGTATGTTATATCTAATGTTATAATAGAATGAACTTCCCTATCTGATGATAGATATCATAAATTATTACCCCAACTGAAAAAAAAAAAACATTAATGATAATATAAATACAATTTCAATTCCGAGATTGAGGTCTTAGGGATATATTATATCCAATGTTATAATAGTATAAACTTCCCTATCTCATAATAGTTATCATAAATTATTACCCCACCTAGGAAAAGGATTTTTCAATTATACATACTAATAGAAAAAAAAAAAGGAGCCCATTAATAGTAATATAAAATTTCATTCCTAAGATTAAGGACTTTAGGGTGTATTGTATCTAATGTTACGATCCAATAAGCTTCCCTATCTCGCAATAGGTGTCGTAAATTACCACCCCGCCTAGGAAGAGACACTTTTTCAATAGCAAAAGCTCTAAAGAAATTATTGTTAGATTGATGGCATTCTATAAAGTGACGGGCTGCATTGGAGATAGTTCTATTACCCGGATTTTGAATGTAATTTAAGTGTTCGCAAATACGAATCTTGAATTTGCGTGATGTTGACCCCACATATTTCTAATTACAGTGAGTGCATACAATTACATAAATCACTGACACTGTATTACAGTTGAGATAGTGTTTGATGGAATAACTCTTTCCGTGAGCAAAAAAGTTTTTTGTTACATGAGAAAACAAACATATCTTACATGGGTGTGAACCACACTTTTAAAAATCCAATTTGCCTTAACCAGGTAGTACGTGTAGTCTGAGATTGAAAATAACTGGGAGATAACATGTTCCCCAGAGTTTGTGGACGTTTAGCTCCAACCCGACATCCATAAGATAAAAGATCTGACAAGATCTCATCGTCACTGAGGACAGACAGATGTTTCAAAATAATGTTTTTGATGTGTGAAAAATGAGCATTATGATCAATGACTAACGTGGGAATATTCAGGGCTGTCTTATTCTGTTTCTGCTCGTGTAATAATTCTGATCTGTTTTTTTGTTTGACAATTGTTAACGCACGTTGTAAAACCCAATTGGGATATCCTCTTATAGATAAACGGCGGCAGATATTATCAACCTCAAAATTAAAGTCTTGCTCAGAAGAGCAGCTTCTTTTTGCCCGTGTGAATTCTCCTGTGGGTATAGAAAGGCGTGTGTGTTTGGGATGGTAACTCTTAAAATGAAGAATAGTGTTACCTGTAATAGGCTTATGAAAAGATTGTGTTTGGATGGAAAGCCCCGGAATACCGGTGAGTAACAACGCCAACAAAGATATTTTATGCACTTCAATATTGCTCATAATTTTTAAATTCAGAGGATTATTATTGAGAAAGTCAACAAAGGCAACTATATCATCAAATTGACCCTTCCAAATAAACAAAATGTCATCGATATACCTGCCATACCACTGGACGTCGCTTAAAAAAGGATTATCGCAAGAAAAAGATATACAATAAATACTTTAGAGCTCTTGCTATTGAAAAAGTGTCTCTTCCTAGGCGGGGTGGTAATTTACGACACCTATTGCGAGATAGGGAAGCTTATTGGATCGTAACATTTTGATACAATACCCTAAAGTCCTTTAATCTTAGGAATGAAAATTTATATCACTATTAATGGGGTCCTTTTTTTTTTTTCTATTAGTATGTATAATTGAAAAATCCTTTTCCTAAAGGGGGGGTAATAATTTATGATAACTATTAGAGATAGGGAAGTTTATTCTATTATAACATTGGATATAATATATGCCTAAACCTCAATCTCGGAATTGAAATTTTAATTTATATTATATTAATGTTTTTTGTTTTTTTTTTAGGTGGGTAATAAATTTTTGATTAGTGTTGAGTGATTACGTTGGCTACGACATCGGGCATAGTCAATAGTCGGGGCCCCCATCGATAATGTTTTCGATAGTGAGCAGTCGAAATTTTGAGCGATGACCATTAAAGTCTATGGGAGAGCCAAAAAACACCTTCTTTCTTACCCCCAAACGGGGCTGGAGAAGTTGGAAATTTAAACACCCCACAACAGTCAGAGGATACTTGCTACATCTTGGGCACAAACTTGGGCTAAAAAGCCCAGAAAAAAAGTCACCACCATTTACATCCCTGCTTAACCAAGCAGCCCCTTAAAAACCGCCACCCAAAAATTAAAAAGTGCCAGAAGGCATATTATTTGAACCCATTTTACTTGAACGGGACATTGAAATCCCTGTCCTGGAACGCAGCATACCCTAAAAACTGCAGACCCCAGATTAAAAAGTCCGGGAAGAAACATTTTTTGAACCACCATTTTATTGAACGGGGACTTTTCAAACCCTGTCCGGCCCGCAGCAGACCCTTAAACCTTCTGACCCACGATTAAAAATCCCGGAAAAAGTAGTTTTCAACCAACCTTTTTTTTTAGTTGAACTGACTTTTGACAAACCCTGCCCGGGACCGCAGCATGCCCCTTAAACCTTCGACCCACAAAAAAAAGTGCGAAAAAGTAGTTTTTTAAAACCACCATTTTATTGAACTGGACTTTGAAAAACCCCTGCCGGACCGCCATGACCCTTAAACCTGTCAAACCCACAATTAAAAAGTCCCGGAAAAAGTATCTTTCAACCCCATTTTAGTTAACGGACATAACAAACCCTGTCCTGGACCGCGCATGACCCAAAAACCTGTTGACCCCCAATTAAAACTTGCCGAAAAAGGAGCTTAAACCCCTTTTTTAGTGAAGGACAGACAAACCCCCCCGGACCGCAGCATGACCCAAAAACCGTCTACCCACAGATTAAAAAGTCCCGGGAAAAAAGGGAGTCTTTAAAACCACCTTTGTTGAACTGGACATTGAAAACCCCTGTCCTGCCCGACATGACCCTTAAAACCTATTGACCCACAGATTAAAAAAGTGCCGGAAAAAGGATTTTTTCAACCCCCAAATTTTAGTTAAAACTGGACATTAAAAACCCCTGTTGGACCGCACATGCCCTTTTAAATGTCTGACCACAATTAAAAAGTGCCGAAAAAGGAGTCTTCAACCACCATTTAGTTTACGGCAATACTGCCCGTCCTGGGCCACAGTATGACCATTAAACCTTCTACCCCCCGTTTAAAAAAAGTGCCGGAAAAAAAGTCTTTAAACCCACCTTTTAGTTGAACTGGACATTGCAAACCCTGTCCTGGCCCGCAGCTACCCTTAAACCTGTCTGACCCCAGTTAAAAAAAGTCCCCGGGAAAAGATTTTTTCAACCCCCATTTTATTGAACTGGACATTGAAAACCCCTGCCCCGGACCGCACCCATGACCCTTAAACCTGCTACCCACAGAAAAAAGTGCCGAAAATTTTAGTCTTTCAACACCATTTTAGTTGAACGGACATTGACAAACCTGCCCCGGGACCGAGCAAGCCCCTTTAAAAACCTTTGACCCACAATAAAAAGTCCCGGGAAAAAGGATCTTTAAACCCCATTTTGTTGAACTGGACATGCTAACCTGCCTTTGCCACAGCAGACCCGGGCCCGGGGAGTTCAGGGGTGGGGTGAGACCCGGGCTGGCGTCCGCATCTATTAACACGCGGGTTTTAAAAGCCCTGATACCAGCAACAAAACTTCTGCTGAAGCAGAGGCGGAAGGGAAAGTGTGAGAATCCAGCCTTCCTCATACACAGCAAGCCCTGGGTGGCGCTTCCCCCTCCGTATGGTGCACCAATTTAGCTTTACTTGGGAAAAACGGGGTTAACGCTCCTGTTACACCCAGGTGCCCTTTTTCTTGGGATTCTTTTTTCATTTTATCAAAGGCTGGGGGAAATTGTCTCTGTACTTTTTCTCTGTCCGGCTCCATACTCCATTCCTCGAATAACCTACTTGGTCAAGTTTTCCCCGTACCCCCTTGTACAATTAAGAATTTTTTTTTCCCCCTATTTTGTCATGCCAGTTTTTTTGTAGTTTAATTCTAGAAAAAAAAACATTTTTAAAATAGGAAGGAATCCCACCCGTCTTTTTTTCTCTTTTTTTAAAATTTTATTAAAGGGTTTTTCTCAAAAGGGGTTGAAAGCTATGTTAAAGATCTTGCAAAAAAACAAAATCATTTTCAATAGTTCCATTAACAGTGTCCTACCTATTTTCCGTTTTTCTGCGCACCATCACCCTGACCCTCTTGACAATTGTGAAGAACAAATGCTTTAAAACAACATTTTTTTATAATAGGGCCTGAGTATACTGCATTCAAAGCAAAAAGCCCCCCAAAAAATTTAAAGCATGACCTTTCCACTTTGGACAATTGTTAAAAAAAATGCGTTTTAAAAAACATTTTTTTTTTAATAGGACCTGTTTTTGCGCATTTTAAAACAAAAAGCCTCCAAAAATCAAAGCATGCCCTTGAGCCACTTGGGCAATTGTAAGAACAAATGTCTGTTAAAAAAAAATTTTTTTTTAAAATGGACCTTATATTTTGGGATTTCAAAGCAGAAGACCCAAAAAATTAAAAAATGACTTCTCAGCCAATGTTTTAAAAAATTTTGAGGGAGAAAACCATTAGGCACATTTCGTTCCAAAAACCTGATTTTGCTGTATCCACGCTACATGACCCCCCAAAAAATTAAAATATGACTTCTGTCACGTACCCACGTAGAAGTGGATCCACGGACCGCCGCAAACGATGGCGTGAGCCACGCCAGGGAACGGGAATCTAAGTAGGGCCCTTTTTCACCAAGCCCCCCGCAAAGGGATGGACTTTCTGCGCGGGAGCTACCATTCTTACCCCTGACGGGCTTCTTCGGTGGCAGCCAAAGTTGGTTTGGGGGCAGAACTTCAGGCGCTCGAGTCGGGGGGAAAGGGAGAAGGGCAGGCAGGCGCAAAGGTTTGTGGTTGGACAGGCAGTAGGGTTGGACAGGGCAAGAGCGGGTCAGAAAAGGAACAAAGGCACGGTACACGGGGAAATCGAACAAGGTTTGGAACGCTTTTCCCTAGCTAAATGGGACAAAGATCCGGCAAAAGCCCCAGGGGAAGGGGGAGGCTTTCATTAAGTTTACCAGGGAAACAATAGAAAACGATCTTGAGACGATACTAACCTGTAAGTAATCAACACAATAGAGGATAATATGTTATTACAAAAGGGGTCTGGGTAAGTTGGAGGCCCGGCGGGAAATGGCAATGAGGGTTTAACACTGATAAAGCAAGGGTTTTGCCAGGGGAAGAGAAATCCATTACATGATTACATGTTAAATGGAAAAACACTGGGTAAAAGTGACATGGAGAAGGACTTGGGAATCCTGGTGGACAGTAAACTTAATTGTAGCAGCCAGTGTCAGGCAGCAGCAGCCAAAGCAAATAGGATCATGGGGTGCATTAAAAGGGGCATAGATGCACATGATGAGAACATTATTCTCCCATTATACAAGTCACTGGTTAGACCACACATGGAATATTGTGTACAGTTTTGGGCACCAGTGCACAGGAAAGACATTGTAGAGCTTGAACAGGTACAAAGGCGGGCAACAAAAATAATAAAAGGACTGGGTGGACTACAGTACACAGAAAGATTGGCAAGATTAGGGTTATTTAGTTTAGAGAAAAGAAGGCTTCGGGGGGACATAATAAATATGTTTAAATACATCAAAGGTCAATATAGAGATCTCTCCCAAGATTTATTTATACACAGGGCTGTATCTAGAACAAGGGGGCATCCTCTACGTCTTGAGGAACGAAAGTTTCTACATAAACATAGAAAGGGATTCTTTACTGTAAGAGCAGTGAGACTATGGAATTGTCTGCCAGAGGGACTTGTCATGGTGAATTCAATAACCGAGTTCAAAAAGGGTTTGGATGCTTTCTGGAGCGTAAATATATAACAAGTATAGTGACTAGGATTCAGGAGAGGGTCATTGATCCAGGGATTTTTCTGATTGCGAGATTGGAGTCAGGTTGAAATTTTTCCCTAAAATGAGGACAATTGGCTTCTACCTCATTGGGGGTTTTTGCCTTCCTCTGGATCAACACCTTAGCACAACAGGCTGAACTAGATGGACGACTTGTCTTTTTTTAGCCTTACAAACTATGAAATTATGAAACTATGAAACTATGAGACCGGAAATAGCCAATTACCGGTGCACTGGCCCTTTAAATTTCACAGAGCCGGCGCACGCGCGCCTTAGATGTCGGGAACGTGCGCGCCGCGAGGCTGGAGCAGAGACAGGAGCGCGGCCGGGTAAGTAAGAAGGTGGCCAGCCGGGGGAGCGTGCCCACCGCCCGACATGCGGGCGGCGGTGCCGCTCGTGCGGGGACCACGGGTGTGCCCGCGACCCGGGACGGGGGTCGCGGGCCCACCCGTGTCAACTTCTCAGCCACTATTAAAAATTGTGAGGGAGAAATGCCACTTAAAAGCCACATTTCTGTTCCAAAGGACCATGATAATTGCTGTATCTCACAGCTACATGACCCCAAAAAATTATGAAAATGACTTCTCAGCCACTATTAAAAATGTGAGGGAGAAATGCCACTTAAAAGACACATTTCTGTTCCAAAGGACCATAATTATAGCTGTATCTCACAGCAACATGACCTCAAAACCATTGACAATGCGAAAACTTCTTAAGATAAAGTGAGTAAATGGAATACGGTGTTGTCATGAAACCTTGGTGTCTTTTACAGTCTCCTCACAGCAAAACCAGCAAAATGAACTTTTGGGAAAAGAGAATAAAAATTGCAGTAAGAAATGATCATTTTAAAAAACATTTTTCAAGAGGACCATTTCTGTTTGAAGAGGAATGTGAAGTAGACCGGCAACTAATCGGTGACCTCGGCAATTGGGGCCACAACATCATCAGAGATCCATGCCTGATTCATCTTGATGAAAGTCAAACGATCCACATTATCTGTGGAAAGCCGGATGCGTTTGTCTGTAATGACGCTCAGATATGACGCTGGCTGCTGGGCAGGACAACACCTCTATGGCGTGACGAGCCAGCTCGGGCCATTCGTCCATTTTGGATACCCAGAAGTCTATTGGGTCAGGAACACATACAAAAACATCGGTGTTGAGACGCAGATAGTCGTGCACCATGATCTTAAGCTGATCTCTGTGTGTTGGATGTGTGCCCTGCATTGCATGCGTTGGTGAGGTGGTAAACAAAGATTGCCAGAGGTCACCCATTAGGCTTCTGCCACCTTGCCTGCTGCTGCCTCTACGCCTACTTGGCACTCTACTGCTGTCACGTCGCTGATGTTGTTCCACCGTGACATTTGGGGAATGTGAAGCAGACGCAACAGATGTCTCCAGTTGATCAATCAGCAAGGTCTCCATTTCCTGCATTTTACTCTCTATTTGGGTGGGTGGAAGGAAAGTGCTGAGTTTTGTTTTGTACCGGGGATCCAGGAGGGTGGCCACCCAGTAACTGTTGTTCATTTTGATGGCCTTAATGCGGGGATCATGTTGGAGGAAAGGGAGCATCCAAACACTCATGTGAAATGGACCCTTGATTTCCCAACCCTCTGGGTCGAGGGGCACAGCAAACTGATCTTCCTCATTTTCCCTCCTCCCCTAAAATTGCCCCCAACCCCCTTCCAAGGCAGGGAGCCCGGAAAAATCGGTGTCTAGGAATCCCCCTCCTCCCCTCCTCCCCCGCTCCTCCGGGCACAGCTTAAACACACCCCTGACTTGCCTGAGAATGCACCCTAAGCGATGCCCCCCTTGCACTACCGGGACCCCGAACCCGCCTAATGAAGCCAATAAAATTTGTGAAACTTTTTGGGCCGGGGTTTGACGGAGAAAAAGGGTTGTGCCCCGCATCTTGTCCGTCTCCTCCTCGTGCTGGGGCCGTTGTTTCAGATGTCCAACGTTTCCCGAACTAAGTCCCCACAATGCTCATGCTGACAAGGGTTTTCCCGCCTACCTTTTTGGTGGTTCTTAAAAAGGAAAGGAGGGTGCAGAGCTCTTTCACCTGCCCCCACTCTCGGTGTCAACCCCCCGGGGCCGACCGCTGCTTGTCGGCCCATGTGCCCACTTCGTCTGCGTAATGGCATTGGCTGCTGCCACAACGGGAGCATGTGGGGGGGGAATTCCAGGTGTTCCCACGTCAACAATAGAGGTTAGGGGGGAGGCCGAGCTGACGCTGCAACCACCCAGGGGGGACAACAGGTGCGAACGGGGGAAGTGCGAATTAGACTTCAAGCCTTCCTCAGCAGGCAGTCCAGACCGGGTAGCTCTTTAGAAATTTTGGCAAAGGTCATGACATTGCCAGGCAAGGGATTTGCCCCCCTACCATTTAAGGGCGGCCAGCAGATTTCGCCCTTACGCACACCACCTTGCTGGCACAAGGTTTTGCACCCCCCAGCGCTCGGTCTCTTGCGGAAGCCTCCACACTCCTCCTTGTGTGGGGGGCGGTCCCAAGACAGATTAAATTTTAAAACGCCTGGTTTTTTTTCCCGGGACTGATGCCACCAGAGGACCTTGGGGGAAAAAAACCCTGCACCATCCCGCGTTTTAAGAGCGTTTGGGCCCACCGAACCACCGTCACCCCCCCAGGGCCCACCCAGCTCACCCAGTGAGTGTCCCGAGAATTAACGGCCTTCCGTGTTACTAGTCCAGTTGGTGGTCAGATGGACTTTTCCGGCACAGATCAACAACGCGTTGAAATTTTAGATGACCGGGTGCCCGGGCAGGGACGGCTTTTTGGCAAAGAAAGCCTGTCGGCATTGGTATTGGGGGGCAGGAAGGGGCCCTAGGGGGAACCCATCTGTGCCCCCAACGAAAGGCAAAATTTTCCCAAAGGCCAAAAGCCTGGCAATGCCGACATTCAGCTTTTGGCTTTGGGATGGATTGGGTTAAAGTGTTTTCTTCTGCTCCCAAACCTGGAAGACAGAAGGGCCTGGCTGCTAGACTGGCCGCTGTTACGGCGTGCAGGTCATCAAAACTGGCGGGAGGATAAGGGTAGGAGGGTCTCTGGTGGTGCTGGTGGGACTCGGCGATGGTGGAGGCTGAAGCGGAGGCTGACCCTGACCATGACTCTGAGAGACATGGGCAGCTGATGAAACGTCTTGGGGTTGCGGGGAGGAGGCGAGAACAGAGGGTGTGACAGTGGTTGGAGGGCCCGACTGTCGGTCTGCCGTTTTTTGGCCAAGTGTGCCGTCCATGTCATCATGATTCGCTGCATTGAGACTAGAAATGTAGTGTGGTTAGACCACCTAAGGTTCTGCCTCTACTTATGCTTAACCGTGCGGCAGAAGTGGCATATGACATCGCTGGGTGAATCAGAGGCTTGCTCAAAAGAAGCCAGGCTTGAGAGGTCCTGGACCTTTTGAACGGCGATAAGCGAGGAGCAGGGTTTTGCGCTGACCCGTGGCTGGCGGAATCATATCATCGATCTTCTTCTGCGACAGCCCTTTCCCTTTTTTTAGGCGGAACCCGTACTGACACACCCCATCGTCTGCCTCCCGGTCCAGTGATGAAGCGCTCTCCAAGCAAATTCTGCTGAAAAGACCACTTGGATCCCAATGTTATTTCGTCATCATCATCATCAACACAGGTGACTTGTCGTCCTGAACAATCGGCATCCAGACTTGCAGGCTACAAGAAGAGTGACTGCAAAGCGTTTGCCGACCACCCCGGGATTTTGCCGATTGACCGGCTTCCTTCTCTCCTCTGATGGCAACTCATTAACTGGGCATCAGAGCAGAGAAAATCATCCCTTTGGCCATCTTGATCTTTTAACATTCCTTCTGACCCCTACCGCATTTTGTCATCAAAGAGGTCTTCAGAAAATGGATTATCCACAGTGGTGGGTACAACGAGTTCACATTGGGCTGCTTCATTTGGAACGGATTCTGGTGATGCTGATGACGATATTTGTGGCCGTGACTGGGAGGACGAGGATAAGACTGCTGATGCAGGTTTGCGTTAACCACTGAAGGAACAGATTGGTGACGCTGTTTCGTTACTGAGATCACAGGCCCTGACCCCCGATGGACATGCCTGACGGCCCTGCAGACTGTCGATCCGCTTGGCATGCGTGTTTGTCGCCAGCACTGAAGAGCACTTCTCTCGTACTCTACCTCCATGTCCTACCCCCCTCTTCTTTGCTCAGCTTACCAACCTGAATTTTGCTCCATGTTACTGAAATATAAAAATTGGAGAAAGTATGGAATGAGTTTTGAAAGTCTCTTATTAAAAAGACGTCAAATCACAGCTTATTCTCAAATCCCTCAAATCAAACAAAATTGCTGTATTCACATTTAACTGCAAAGTAGATCTATCAACATAGCTGGGGCCTGCGCAAGTGAAAAAACACGAATCTGAAATTTCTTCGATAATAAAAGGTATTTTGGCACCTTCAATTCACCTGTGGTGACTACAAATTGCTGTATTTCACATTAAGTGCAAAGTTCCTCAAATGAACAAAGCTTAGTGCGCCAAAGTGGAAAAAACACGATCTTTAATTATTGTGATAATAAAAGGTATTTTTTGAGGCACCTAACAATTCAACGCTGTGGTAACTACACAATTGCTGGATTCAAATTTAAACTGCAAGGTGCTCTATCAACAAATCTGGACTGGGCAAAAGTGCAAAAACATGTATCTTTAATGTATTCGGATAATAAAAGGTATTTTGGCACCTTTCAATTCACCCTGTGGTGACTACAAAAATGCTGTCTTCACATTATCTGCAAGGTGCTTCAATAACAAACGTAGTGCGCCATAAGTGAAAACAAAACGTATCTGTACTTGTATTCGGATAATAAAAGGTATTATTTTGGCACCTATCAATCACCTGTGGTAACTACACATTTGGCTGGATTCAAATTTAACATGCAAGTGCTCTATCAACAAATCTGGACTGGGCAAAAGGGCAAAAAAACACGTACTGTAATGTATTCGATGATAATACGTATTTTTTGGCACCTTCAATTCACACTGTGGTGACTACAAAATTGCTGTATTCCACATTTTAAGTGCAAGGTGCCTCAATGAACAAAGCTGTAGTGCAGCACAAAGTGAAAAAAACATACTGTAATGTATTCGAATAATAAAAGGTATTTTTGGCACCTAAATCAATTCAACCTGTGGTAACTAACACAATTGCTGATTCATGATAACTTCAAGGTGGCCTCTATCAACAAATCTGGACTGGCCAAAAGTGCAAAAAAAACCACTACTGTAATTTATTCGGATAATAAAAGGTGTTTTCGGCACCTTTCAATTCACCTGTGGTGACTACAAAATTGCTGTATTCACATTTAAAGTGCAAAGGGTGCCTCAATGACAAAGCTGTAAGTGCGCCAAAGTGATAAAACCACGTATCTGAAATTTAATTCGGTATAAATACAAGGTATTTTGGCACCTATCAACCTTGCTGACTACAAAAATTTGCTGGATTCTAAAATTTAACTTGCAAGGTTGGATATATCAACAAGCTGGAATGGCAAAATTGAAAAAGAAACACCTATCTGAAATGTATACTGATAATAAAGTCGAGTTTTGCACCTAACAAAGAGACCTGCCAGTTACTAGAAAAGATGTTATCCTAATATAATTTCAGGCTCGCCCAAAAATCCAGGAAATTTTTCAATAGAAAACTTTTTAATAATAAAGCTATTGCAGTGCAATTTTCTACACTAAGTCTTGGTGAAACTTTATCCAGTATTCTTTATAGAGCTTGTCTGTGTTCGCCCGCAGGGGCCCCCCTCCACTCCCCCCCGTGACTTTACAGCAGTAGATTGCCCCTTTTTAAAAAATTCTCTACCTACTACATAAAATCTTCCAATCTCTGATCTAACTAAGTTGTAAGGATCACAGCTAACAGTAGAGTTTCTCTGTGAAGAAATATAATAATTTCGCTGAGCTGGTTGGACACAGGCAGAGCGCACGTCCTACTGCTATGAGATACTGAGGACACTGATCATGAAACGGGAAAGGGGCTGTTCTATGTAAACGAGGTCATGTGATTTTTCCAGCCAAATCGAAAACCAAATACACATCCAGTCATGACGTCGCACACCCCACATTCACCTGCTCTATTCTGTAAGCTGATTTGCTGGCCGCCAAAATGACGGGAAGCGCCGAACAAGGCGCGATATTAATAGATGATGCACAGATTTTAACCAAAAATTATGAATGATCTAAAAAATTTCGATCAACATAAAAACTGTGCCGATTTCAACTTTGTCGATAATAATCGCTCAACACTATTACCCAGCTAGCTGCCTCATGTTCCTGCACCTCCATGCTACCACCAAATGACAGAGAAAGGTAATAAACATCAGAGATAATGGAAGAAAAAAGACTAAGGGGACATGTATGAAAGATGTCTAGGTCTAAGACCTTCTTTGTTGCCCGTAGCAATCAATCAGAGCCCCCCATTTTAATTTTTTTAGAGCACTATATGGCCTTGACAGTTTTCATCCATGAGTCCCGAGGTGCACAGAATAAGGAGGATAAAGACAATGGATAAGGAAATGTAGAATTCAGAAAAATCTTAAAAAAGGAAAGGACACTGTGAATACCATCATAACAAATTAGGGTAGTTCAGTTAAATCAAATTATACTTAAATGGGCCCAGGGTAGGATACAAATCTCATAATAAAATTATATTGACCTTTGGTCTCCCAATGGTGCAGCTCCAGCCCTCCCTGAGGATCAGCTCCTCTTCACTTCCTGATTCTTGTCCTGGCACAGAGTAGAGGTTCTCACTCCACATTGAGTAAATGGAGTATGAGCCTCTCCTTTGTGTCGGGATGAGAACTCAAAGGTGAAAAGGAGCGGATCGTCAGGGAGCTCCAGGCAGCAGTGGTGCGGTGCCGAGAGGTAAGTATTATTTTCTTTCCTTTATTTCCCCACTCTGGCCCCATTGAAGTATAATTTTATTCATCTTGACAACCTCTTTAATGTACAGAGAACACTTGTTGCCGATGGTAGTGATGCTGGAACCAGGCACAACTATGTGATTTTTTTAAATCCATAATAACTGGTTCTACTCCTGTATTTTGGTATCATTGATGAGTTATGCTAAATAACAAACTTAGCTCTACCGCATCTCCATAAACTTGTACTAGATATTTTTACCACTATAAAATAATGTATAATTTTCCTAATTCACAGGTAAAACAGTGAAAATCATAAATGGTAATGAAGCTACTCCTCATTCCAGACCTTACATGGCTCTGATAAAATTTGAGACAGAATTAGAAGAAATGATTTGTGGAGGAAGTTTAATTACACCAAACTGGATACTAACAGCAGGGCACTGTCAAAAGTAAGTATATGTGATGCGATTTATTACCATTAGTGATGAGCAAACCCTAAAAAGTTCGAGTCGAACCGCGAACTTAGAGAAGTTCGGTTCGAAGTTCGAGTCGAACAACTTGTTATAAAAAATTTGCCTCTAAAAGTGACAAAAATTAGAGACGCTAAAATAATTAATTCCTTTCAATGGCTAACTGAAAAGATGAGGAGAGCATAGCTATAGGAGGTTCAGCGGTAGCAACTGCTACGGGGCTCCGTTGACACTTAAGAAGACACTGGAATTGGTAATGGCAGGAGCCCCTTATCACTTTTTGCACCAGGGTCCGAGAACTTCAAGCTACGCCTCTGCAGGCTGGACTAGATTAGACGGCAGTACCATTAGTGGCAGCGAGAACATGCCAATGGGGAACAGTGAGGTACCGGTTAGACTACATTAGGCAGCAGTACCATTGGTGGCAGAGAGAACATGGCAGTGGGGAACAACGAGGTTATGGTTCGACTATATTAGGTGGTGGTACCATTGGTGGCAGCAAGAACATAACAATGAGGAACAGCGAGGTTCCGGTTCAACTACATTAGGCGGAAGTACCATTGGTGGTAGCAAGAACATGGCAGTGGGGAACAGCGAGGTTCTGTTTCGACTAGATTGGATGCCGTACAGCAGCCAGCCTTCTGTGTACCAAGTGTGGGAGCATAAGAAACGCTTTTACCCCAACCATCCCAAAGATAAAAGCTTGAATGTCGGCATTGTCTGGCTGTTGGCATTGGAAATGCTGCCTTTCCACCTGGTGGACACAAGTGGGTTCCACCACGTCATGGCCCTGGCATGTCCCCAATATCAGATGATGAGCAGTCATTTCTTCACCAGAAAAGTTGTCGCTGCCCTGGCCTGCCACATTGCAGAAAAGATCTCCAATGCTTTGGCTGTATCTTTATCCACCAAAGTTCATCTCACTACAGGCAAATGGACCAGTAAGCACGGTCAAGGGCGTTACATCTCACTGACTGCTCACTGGGTGAGTTTGGTGGATGACAGTGCCTCTGGTGATGGGTCTGGGCCGACAGTCTTCAACACTGCCGGGATGGTGCAGAGTCCAAATCCCAACCTCGACAGGTAGCATCCCGTGCCAAAATAAACCAGGCCCTTCTCAAATAAATTAGTCTTGGAGACCATCAATAAACAGGTCAAGAGCTGTGGATGGCTCTGCGTAATGAGACCGACCAGAACCTGGAGCCAGGCGACAACGGGAGAAATCTCCTTGCTCCCCTTAACATCGGTAGATTTAGGCACCTCCCTCGATTGGCACACGTCATGAACTTGGTTGTGTAGAAATTTATTAAGCTTTACCCTGGTCTTGACTGTCTGCTGAGGAAGGCTTGAGGTCTTAGCTGACCCTTCCAGCATTCACACCAAAATGGTCAGTTGGGACGATTCTATTGTCAGCAGGACTGTTCTGGTTATATTTTTACTGGAACAAGCATTAGGCACGCTGCGGATGCAGGTCCCAGCAGTGATGGAGGAGGAAGTGAACACAGAGCCTTACTCGCCGGAGGATGTAGAAGGCCCGACTGTTTCAAAATTGAATCAGTCTTCTTTAGGCAGTGGTTCGAGGTCGAGGGTGGGTGCAGGACAGCAGTTCAGCTCCTAGCGTAGAGCACATGAGGCTAGCCAGGGCTCTGGTGATGGTCAGGATGAGGAAGAGGATTATGAGCAGGCAGAGGTGGACACCACCAGTACTGATTAGCCTTCAGTGGTAAGAGGTTGGCACAGATTTTAGAAAGAGGAGAAGGAGGAGGAAGATCCCATTAGTGCCCCTTGACCTCGAGGCTTGGAAGACCCCGGCAGCATCTCACACATGAGTTCTTGGATGCTACATTACCTGCAACATGAACCACGCATCAAGGCAATAAAAATGAACAGTGATCACTGTTTGGCCACCCTCCTTAATCCATGTTACAAGACAAAAGTGAGCAATTTCCTTCCAACCACAGAAATTGACAGTAGAATGCAGGATTTTGAGACAGTGTTCATTGACCAACTGGAGACATCTTTTGCTTCTTCTTCACATTCTAATGTCATGGTGGAACAATGTCAGCAATGTGGCAGCAGTAGAATGGCATGTAGCCGCAGCAGCAGACAGTGTGACATAACCCTACTGAGTGCCATTTGGCAATTGCTTTTTACCACATCACCAACGCCTGCAAGGCAGGGCAGCATTCAGACACACAGAGACCACCTTAAGACCATGGTCCATGACTACCGGCAGCTCCACATCAATGTTTTTGGACTTAGTCTGGACCCACCATAGAAGTTTTATCCTGCCCAGTTATCTCGGAATGCACATTCAGCACAGCTGGTGGGGTGATAACTGAAATCACTGACATAACTGTCATCTTTTCAGTTAGCCATTGAAAGGAATTTTGTATTTTAGTCTCTCAATTTTTTTTGTCACTCTTAGAGGCCAATTTAATTCACTACTTTGTTTCACGTGTCCACTTTACTATTACAGATGGTAATTACAGCTTCTCCCCACATGTAGAAGTTCCTCATTAGCATGTTGTCACTGCTATCAATGGTATGCCGCCTAATCTTGTCAAACCGGAACCTCGCTGTTCCCCATTGCCTAATCTTGTCGAACCGAAACCTTGCTGTTCCCCACTGCCATGTTCTCACTGCCATCTAATGTAGTCCGTGGGCCCTCCTATAGCTACGCCCCTGCCTGCAATATCCTTTCTTATGAAATTCTTCTTTTATTGTGCCCAACCCAGTATACAGATAAAGATTCAACTATTAAACATACTTGCCAACTTTTTTTAAATTGTCCTAAGAGAGATTTCCTAGCTGCACAATTAAGCCACACCACTTTTACAGACCACATCCAATTTTGTAGGTGCCAACTCTCACATCCAGAAATAATAATTACCACTTTAAAAAATCCTGTTATGTCACAATGTTGTAAGCCATAACTTATGTTCTATGTTAATGGAGCTGTGTTGAAGTTTTATTAGTGGGATAAGTTAACATATTCATTGCTACCATTTTGGGCAGACTAGAGGTTTTGATCACTTTTTACTTTGTGTTCTTGTGAGGCAGGATAAACAAAAAAGAAACAGTTCTGGCATAGATCTTCTCATTAACATGGTAATTTTTTAGATTGAATCATTCAGATTTGGCTATACCTATTACATTTATCTTTTTTACAAAACTTTTCAATTTAAAATGTAAATTTGTTTCCCTTTAGTCCAGCAGCAACACAATAATGGGAATTTCTCCACCCTGCAAACTGATAGGATAGATGTAATTTATCATTAGTGTGATGTCCTATAAAGGTTCCTCCCTTTTGTGAATATTTTTATTACTGCAGATTATCTCATTTAAGATGGGAGTCTTGTGCTATTGCCAGGACTAAAGGAAAACAGATTTATGTTCTAAATCGAAGACTTCCCTTATGTCCCTGACAGCAACACACTGATGGGGATATAGCAAGTAGATTCCTAGGAGGAGACCTCATGAACCGCTCTCAAAATCGACCTCTCACAGGAGTTGTCTTCTGAAATCTCTCCTATATTCTGTGGTGTCAAATGAACAAATTAACTAATGACACCTAATAGAGGCAGCACTACTTATCTGTGTGACCTAGACCAAGGCTTTGCCATTGAAAGCCATGATATCTTAAAAACAAAGGTGAATCCAAGCTATGTAGGCTTGATGGATGGTGTCTCTGATCATCGGAGATGGAGGCTTTTGAGGCCTTGGAAACTTTGTTGGTTCCAGAGATGGTTATCAACAAGTTCTATACTTTCTGTATGTAGAGGTTTTGTCCAAGTAGATTCTAAAGTATATACTGAGGTCAGCAGATATCACACTCAAATCATTTCCTGAGGATTCTTGAGAAAGGACCATTAAGAAATGGGCTGATTTATATTGCTGTGGGTAGGAGTCTCTGGTCTGAACCGAGGCAGAAAGGATCCGAGAATAACATTGTCCTGAAGGTAATAAATAATTATAATAATCTTTATATAGCGCCAAAATATCCTGCAGAACTTTACAATTTAGAAGGTATAAGTACAGACAAAATCAAACATTACATAGTAAAAAGATACTTTCAAATCAGGCACAAGGTGTGAGGAAACTGCTCACAATCTATTAGGCTGAGACATGTTTGGTTTACATAATCGTCCAGCAATGTTTCATAAATATGGGGGTAGTTTACGTAAAAAGTGGATGAACCTACCAACCAGATTGCGCATTTATATACAGATAAGTGCCTATGAGTGTCCAAGTGCAGGGAGTGACAAAGTGTGTGTGACTGAATGTGGCAGATTAACAATTAGGGATATTGGTAGGCCTGCCTTAGAAAATGTGTTTTCAGGGCACACTTAAAACTATGAGGGTTGTGAGTATGCCTGATCATATGGGGCAGCATGTTCCAGACAACTGGTGCAGCACGTGCAAAATCTTAGAGTCGGCCATAGAAGGTTTGGATGACTGAGGTATGTAATCTAAGGTCATCAGTAGAGTGGAGGGACTGGGTAGGATGGTAGACAAAGATGAGGGAGGAGATGTAGGGGTGCAGTACTGTGAAGAGCTTTATGGGTGAGAGTGATTAGTTTATGTTGTATTCTGTACTGAATGGGAAACTAGTGCAGTGACTGACACAGGGTAGAGGCATCAGTATAGCGGCTGGAAGGAAAGATGGGCCTGGCTGCTGCATTCAGGACAGATTGGAGAGGGGAGAGTTTGCAGAGAGGGAGACCGATAAGCAAGGAGTTAAAGTAGTCAAGACGAGAAAGAATAAGAGCAATAATGAGAGTCTGAGTTGTTTCCACAGTAAGAAAAGGACAAATTCTGGAGATGTTCTTGAGGTGCAGGTGACAGGAGCAGGCAAGAGATTGGAAATAGGGAGTGAGGGACTGATCAGACTCTAGTTTAACCCCAAGAGCACGGGTCTGTTTCCTAGGAGTTATAGCAGGGTGGGGACAGTTAGTAAACAGTGAGATGACAAAAAGATATGTTTTAGTGAGGTTTAGTTTAAGCTAGAGAGAGGACATGATGTCACAACCAGCAGACAGACAGTCACTGGTATTTTGTAGCAGAGCAAGAGTGATGACAGGGGAAGATGTCATCAGCACACAGATGGTAAACCCT
>JAODAL010044535.1:0-32791 GCA_025379985.1 Phyllomedusa bahiana | reverse complement strand
TTTTCATAATTTCTTCTTTAACCGAGAAATAGTAAATACGGCAAATCCATCACAGGTCTGGCTGGGTTTTTGGGCTTGGGGGCGCAGTGCTGGGTGTGCCCTATCTTTTTCAATATTGAATCCTCACTTTTCCCAAGTATAGAATTGAACAACTTTGTTAGTGATTGTCCTAATGCTTGTGTCTTTACTGTTTCTGGAAGTCCCCCTCACTCTTACATTGTTCCTTCTATTGCGTTTTTTCTAAATCATCTAAGTGATCAGTAAAGCTGTTGTTGGGTTTGCTTGTTGGTTTGCAATAGAGGATTGCAGATCAGTGATTGTACGCTGCGCGGACGTCTGGAATGGTCAAGGTTGTGAACTTATCCTGCAAGGCTGAGACATCAGACTGAACCCTTGTGAGATCCTGCTTCCAGGCGCTTTTAAGTCATGTGCCAGTGCTGACAGATCACTCTTTTTTGGGTAACAAGAAGAGCAGCGCCTGCAATTCGGGGTGATCTTTTAATGCGAGCAAAGCTTTGTCCCTGGATATGTTAGGTGAAGCAGTTTCAGAATTTCCTTCATAATTAGGAATAAACTTATCACAGGGTTATCCCTTTGGGATAAATGCAGATTCAGGCTGGGAATCCTGATTTAGCCAGTACGTGTCAGCCATCGGCATTTTCAGGGTTAAATGCCTCTGATAAGTTGTATAGACAAGGGATTTGTGGGGCAACAGACTCTAACAAAGGGTCCATTACAGATCCCCTAAATGATGCTGGTGAGAGGCTTGGTGAAGGTCTTAGGGCACAGGTGTCACACACAAGGCCCGCGGGCCGAATCCGGCCCGTTGCCTTGTGTTATGCGGCCCGGCACTTGTTGCTGAGTTTGGTTTCCGCAGCGGCTGCTTCTCTCAGTAACAGGAGCAGGCAGGGGCAGCACAGCTCAGTGAGTCAGGGGCGGGGCCGGCAGCTCATGAGCCAGGGGCGGGGGCGGCAGCACAGGTAGCTCTGGGGGCGGGGCCGGCAGCTCTGTGCACAGTAGAAGAGCACAGACTGCCTGGCTCCACCTCCTCAGTGCTCCAGCCCCGCCCCCTGCGGGCCCCTGGCAGGACGCTAACAGAGGAGCTTCCTACCTGACCAGAAGATACCTGCTCCTGCGGAGGAACCGTTCACTGAGGCTGTAAGTGGCTTCACTACTGGGGCCTAACCAGCTATCCCTCTAACCCCACCCCCAGGTCTTACTAGTTAGCCTGCCTCCCCCTCCCTGGCCTCCACCATCTAGCCCCCATCTCCCCTCTGGGCCTCCCCATCTGGCCTGCCCCCCCTCCCTGGGCCTCCACCATCTGGGCCCGCCTCCCCCTCCCGGGGCCCCCACCATCTTGGGCCCGCCTCCCCCCTCTGGGCCCCCCACCATCTGGCCTGCCTCCCCCTCCCTGGGCCTCCACCATCTGGCCTGCCTCCCTGTCCCTGGGCCCCACAATCGGCCTGCCTCCCCCTCCCTGGGCCTCCACCATCTGGCCTGCCTTCCCCCCTCCCTGGGCTTTCCCCCATCTGTGGCCTGGGCCCCCCCCTCCCTGTGCCTCCACCATCTGGCCTGCCTCCCTGTCCCTGGCCCTCCACCATCGGCCGCCTCCCCCCCTCCCTGGGCCTACACCATCTGGCCTGCCTCCCCCCCCCTGGGCCTCCACCATCTGGCCTCCCTCCCCCCTCCCTGGGCCTCCACCATCTGGCCTGCCTCCCCCACCCTGGGCCCACCAGCCTGCCTCCCCCTCCCTGGGCCTCCACCATCTGGGCCGCCTCCCCCTCCCTGGGGCCCCCACCATCTGCCAGCCTCCCCCCCCCCCTGGGCCTCCCCATCTGGCCTCCTCCCCCTCGTGGCCTCCACCATCTGGCCGGCCTCCCCTCTGGGCCTCCACCATCTGGCCTGCCTCCCCCTGGGCCTCCACCATCTGGCCTGCCTTCCCCGCTGGGCCTCCACCATCTGCCTGCCTCCCGCCATGGGCCTCCACCATCTGGCCTGCCTCCCCCTCTGGCCTCCACCATCTGGGCCTGCCTCCCCCCCATGGGCCTCACCTTCTTCCTGATTACCATCAAAGGGCTGATTGTAACAGGAATACTGTACAAATGAAACTACTCCTTAAAAGCTCTCTTAACTGTTAAGGAGAAGTTAAGAGAGCTTTTAAGGAGTAGTTTCATTTACACAGTTCTAAAATTAGGTCGGCCCTTTATGGTACGCCGTGAGGCCGATGTGGCCCCCGGCGAAAACGAGTTTGACACCCCTGTCTTAGGGAGTACAGCATGGCAGGGGGAGTGATTAATGTAGCATTTTGTATGTCACCTTTAGTGCTTGTCTCCTGTAAAACAGGTCTCTCTTGGTCTGCAGCACTGCTCCCAGTCTCATCTCCCCTGCAGCTTTTCCCAGGCATACTCTTACCTCTATCAGAGGATGAAGTTGTAGACAGCCTGCCTGTCTGTACCTTGTGCTGCTGTAATGGTGTCTCTTCCTGTGGAGAGCTTTCTGCACTCAGTACACTGTCTCCTCTCTGCTGCATGCCAGTGGTGTCAGGGGGCTCAGGAGAGGTGTCTGCTGTCTGCTGCACGTCCTTCTGCCTCTTCTGCCTACTCTTTTGGGGAGAGGCTGTGAGACCTGCAGGTTCTGTGCTCTGACTGCCAGGAATCATGCTGCGGCCTGGGTAAGATGGCACCCAGTCTGGGGAGCTTGCTCCTGAGGCTGACTGCAGATCCTCAAGAGGGGAAAAGAAGTTGGAGATAGAGATCTCTGCTGCTGAGGCATTCATAGACCTTCTTAGGTGTCTTTTCTGGCGTTTAGGACCCATAATAAGATGTAGGCACCTTGGGTTGGAACGGCCCGGCTGGAGCTCTCACTAGCAGTGTCTGTCCTCTATCATGGCAGGCCATGCCCCCCCTGCTGTCGATTTTTTAAGTAAGTAATGTCCTATTTTTTTTTGTGTGTGTTTTTTCTGTAAATTATTAGTATAGGAACTCGCATGACCGTTGACGCCGATTGCGAGCTTGCATATTTGGGGCCCCGATACCAACCAATACCTCATATTTAACATTTTTCCAGTATGACATTTTTTATCTGCCCAACAGTGCTGGAGAGCTAAGGGTGACTATCTTTTTTTGTGTTGGATACCCAGAAGTGCTGGGCAGCCCGCCTAATCTGTTAGCATGGGCGGCACTAAGAGGCTGTAAGCCAGCATGGTGCTTTATCTATATGCAATTGTAATACTGGCAGCCACCCCCCCTCATACCCTGAGGATGTGTGAGTGGTTGTTCAATAGGTATTTTTGCATTTTTTGCAGTCTCTCCATGCATTATACTGTGGCTTTTCTGCATGCTGGTGTGTGAACAGGTACCAAGCTAATGTGCAGTCTGTATCATGTAAGTGTTCCCCTAGCTGTGGAATCTTTGAGTTGTCATTCAGCAATCAGCTGCACCTGTAAGCTTTTTTTCCTAGGAGCATATAAGGCTAGATGCCTGCTCCTGGGCTCAGTCTGGTACAGCCATTGGGCTGTGAACAGCGCCCAAAATGGTGGTGGTGTTTAATAAGTAATGTCCTATTTTTTTTTGGTGTGTTTTTTTCTGTAAATTATTCATTAGATGGCCTAGTCTGGGTTCAATATTTATTTAAGGGTTCTAATTTGGAGTCTGTTTATCTTCGGTGCTTGTCTGAGAGTCTGATTAGTTTAGAAAAGGGTTGGTTGATTCACTGAATTAATTTAATTAATTTGCCATTCAAGTCAGGGCAATTTTGGATGTGTTCTGAATACTGAAATCAAATTAAAGGGGATGTATCGCTTCCTTAATTCGGCTGATTCACACTGCTCTCAGCTTCTCAACTCTGGAAATGCAGGGGCGTTTCTTCCCCCCCAGCAGGATGACATCATCCCCCCCTTCACTGTGCATGCTGGCTCCCGAGACTCCCCCCCCCCCTTTCCCCCCACCCCGAGTCTACATGTCACTGTGTCTTTCTCTATGCAGTCTTATTTTGCAAGAGCTATATACATACCACAGGCTGCATTCAATCTAGACTGAGCAACTGAACTCTTCTCCTCTCACAGCTGGAGATGCTCTATGAACGGCACAGATCTCGCTTCTATGCAGGAGAGTTAGGCACCGAACAAAACTGTTATGTTTTCTCATTGAAGAATCTGCTGCAGTCTGTTTCTGCTGGGTGTGGAGAGAGAAAATGCTACGGCCCCTAACTCTGAGTCAGGCAGGGATCGACACAAATTGTGCTATTTCCTGATTGTGTAAGCCCTTCAGTGTAATTCTGTTTCTTCTGCCTGTATAAAGTGAAAATGTGACGGTCCCTTACTCTGAGTGAGAGACACAGCTCCGTGAATTCGACCGGGGGCTGTACAGAATGTAAATGAGCTCTCAGCTAGTGAAATGCAAGGAGGAGGGATCCGGAGGGATTCGACCAGCACTGGATATCAGTGTAAACAAAAACACAAGATAAGGAATACTGTGAATACAAGATAGCTTTGCTAATGACATCCAATTGCAAAGTTGCTTGTTTTCACTGTCCCCTTATTCTGAAGACCATTTAATGAAATGATAAAACCCCTTTAAGTCCTACCTCCACAGTAGGACCCTTCCTAAAAAATGTTCACCTTTTTACGTTCAGCCCATAGCTGGAGCAGGATGTTAGTTACAGCCAGCACCTGGCTTCAGTGGCCGAGATCAGAGAAAACTCTGTTCCTGGCCATCTAACTACTTAAATATAGGCAGTTATACAGAAATGGACACCTTCCCCCACTCTGTAACATGACTGCAGTGAGCCAAACAGTTGTCAATGTGGTTGGGAGAATATCGAAGGCCCCTAGACCTGTAATTTTACTGCTCCAATTACATCCTGAACTTTACGTTCAACGCATCCTCCTTTTCACCCACAAAGTACATCTGTGTATCTTTATATTCCAATGTATTAAAATCTAACCTTATAAATCCCAAGCAGTGAACAGAATTGTGGGTTGTTTTGGTCACTTTTCTGCCCAGAAAAAATCTTAACAGTGATCAAAAAGTATCTCAAAAGTGTACCAATAAAAACTTCTGTTTATCCCACAAAAAGAAGCCCTTACACAGGTCCATATATGTATATACAGTATCTCACAAAAGTGAGTACTCCCCTCACAATTTTGTAAATATTATTATAAGTATTATATCTTTTCTTGGGACAACATTAAAGATATGACACTTTTATACAATGCAGTGTACAGTGTCAGTGTACAGCTTGTATAACAGTGTAAATTTGGTAAGCCCTTAAAATAACTCAACACACAACCATGTCTAAACCACTGGCAATAAAAATGAGTAAACTCGTAAACTCCTAAGTGAAAATGGACAAATTGTGCATAAAGTGTCAATACTTTGTGTGGCCTCCATTATTTTTTGGCTCTGCTTTAAAACTCTTGGGCATGGAGTTCACTAGAGCTTTGAAGGTTGCCACTGGAATCCTCTTCCACTGCTCCATGATGACATCATGGAGCTAGTGAATGTTGGAGATCTTGCACTCTTCCGCCCTCAATAGGGTTTAGGTCTAGAGACATACTTGGCTTTGTCTAGTACCTTTTTTTTTAGCAAGGCAGTGGTGGTTTTGGAGGTGTGTTTGGGGCCGTTATCATGTTTGGGGCCTTTATCATGTTGGAATACTGCCCTGTGGCCCAGTTTCCAAAGGGAGAGGATCATGCTCTACTTTAATATGTCACAGTACCTGTTGGCATTCATGGTTTCCTCAGTGAACTGCAGCTCCCCATGCTGGCAGCTCTCATGCAGCCCCAAACCACAACACACCTTCCACCATGCTTGACTGTAGGCAAGACACATTTGTCTTTGTACTTCTCATTTGGTTGCCGTCACACATACTTGACACCATCTGAACCAAATAAGTTTATTTTGGTCTCATCAGACCACAGGTCATAGTTCCAGTAATCCACATCTTTAGTCTTTATGTCTACAGCAAACTGTTTGCTGGCTTTCTTGTGCATCATCTTTAGAAGAGGATTTCTTCTGGGATGACAATCATGCAGACAAATTTGATTCAGTGTGTAGTGTAGGGTCTGAACACTGATGGTTGAACCCCACCCATTTTACCTCTGCAGCATTCACACCTTAAACCTTGTAACAGTAAGTCACATGACACCGTTGAGGGAAAATGGCAAATTGGGCAAAAATTGTCCACTTTCACTTGGGTGTACTCACTTTTTTGCCAATGGTTTAGACATTCATGGTTGTGTGTTGAGTCATTTTGAGGGCACACCAAATTTACACTGTTACACAAGCTGTACACAGACTATGTTACATTGTATCCAAGTGTCATATCTTTAGTGTTGTCCCATCAAAAAAAAAAAAATACAATATGTACAAAAATATAAGGGGTGTACTCACTTTTGTGAGATACTGTATGAAAAGACATACTGGTTAGAGATGCGCGAATTGATTCTAATGAAGTGGAATTCGTTTAGAATTTCAGGAAAACTTTGGTTCTGCACAAAATAGAAGTTTTGGGTAATTCACGGGAACGAAGCGTGTTTTTAATTGCTAAAATGGCCGCAAGCACATGGCGTGACACGGGGCAGAGAAGTCTGGGAGGAAGAAAGGAGGATTCACATAAAGTGCCGTATATATTTAGCCTTTTTAGGCTGTACTGACGGACAGTCCAGTCCTCTATTAGGAGTTTTCTTTTCTCCTTCAATGCACTTAAATTATCAACATAGAGACTGAGTCCAAATTGCATATAAAATCTTTAAATTTTACTTAACGTAAGGAATATCAATCATGGCTGTATGCCTAAACATTCCATATCATCGTACTATTATACATTAACACGTCAGTACTTAGCTGTAGCTGCTATCATTTCAATCGATAAGTTTTCACATTTCAGTGGCATGCAATCTCATACTCGAGCTGACCAAAAGTGAGCTGGACGCTCCATGTTGCACACAGCTGCAACGTTTCGGAAATTAAATTTCCTTCTTCATGCCTGAAGAAGGAAATTTAATTTCCGAAACGTTGCAGCTGTGTGCAACACGGAGCGTCCTGTTCACTTTTGGTCAGCTCGAGTATGAGATTTGGAATGTTTAGGCATACAGCCATGATTGATATTCCATACGTTAAGTAAAATTTAAAGATTTTATATGCAATTTGGACTCAGTCTCTATGTTGATAATTTAGGAAGAAAGGAGGACCCTCAATGACATGTGCAGAGATGAAGCCAATCAGAGACCGGCGGGATTCTGTGACATCACCGCACTATATAAGTGACCTCCACACTCTGTCATTGTGCCACTCTGTGGCCTACTCCTGTTGGTGCCACCTCCACACTGTGTCATTGTGCCACTCTCTGACCTCATGCTGCTGCTGCTGTTGCTGGTGCCATAACCTCCACACTGTCTCATTGTGCCACTCTCTGACCTCATGCTGCTTCTGCTTTTGTTGCTGCTGCCGTCACTTCTACACTCTGTCATTGTGCCACTCTCTGACCTCATGCTGTTGCTGCTGCTGTCACCTCCACACTCTGTCATTGTGCCACTCTGTGGCCTACTCCTGTTGGTGCCACCTCCAGAATTTGTCATTGTGCCACTCTCTGACCTCATGCTGTTGCTGCTGCTGTCACCTCCACACTCTGTCATTGTGCCACTCTCTGACCTCATGCTGCTGCTGATGCTGATGCTACTACTGTCACCTCCACCCTCTGTCATTGTGCCACTCTCTGACCTCATGCTGTTGCTGCTGCTGTCACCTCCACACTCTGTCATTGTGCCACTCTGTGGCACTACTCCTGTTTTTGCCACCTCCAGAATTTGTCATTGTGCCACTTTCTGACCTCATGCTGCTGCTAAGTGACCACTGTTTCACTGGAACACCCTGTGGTTTCCTAATGCTGTTTTCACCCTCACCATGACGTTGTCACTATGTTTAGTTTTCCCCTTCTTTTCACCTGTCAGAAGGAATGTGAAGGATCAGGATTGTCTAGCCAAAAGCAGGAGTGGATACAGAACACAGAAGACATGCAAATATCCCATTTACTGGTTATCCCTGTTTTAGATCAACTCCTGTTTTTGGCCTTAGCAATACTGATGGATTATTGACCGATTGAAAGCGGACACTGACGGATGAAAGGAAGGGCAAAATGATCAGAGACGTCAACGCACAATTACTGCCGACACCCTTTCCATTAATTCGGAAGGGAACTCTACATGTATCACCATTTAACAGAACAGGTTCTGTCATATTTTGTGACGGTTTAAAGCTCTGGCCTCATGGAGTGACCCCTGCTGTGACGTCCCCTTACTGTGCTGAGACCTGTGCCAGCTCCAGTAACCTACTACTGTGTTCTTTGACGCTATGGTAGGATCTTAGCCCTCAGCTTGTTTTTTTCCAGCTGGCGCTGCCATGACTTTATCAGGCTGCATTCCCGCTTCAGTTTTTTGGTCAGTTTTGCCCCTGTAAGTGCCCAGGGAATTTTAGAGTGAAGCGATTCTAAGAGTGGTGGCAGTCATGTGCGTGTCATACTAAAACACAGCATTGTATGAAGACCAAACCAAGCTCCCTCTGCAAATTTAAGCATGGCACAATGTTCTGCAGTACCGTACAGGCTCTCTGTAGCCAGGAAATAGCTGTTTTTTAACGTGATTTGTCCCGAAGTAATTCGGGACGAAAAGAATTTAGTCGGGAAATTCAGCGAAGTCGGCGAATCGAATTTTTGAGAAATTCGCCCATCTCTAATACTGGTCATACAAAATGTTGATGTCAGGCAGATTTAAGCACTCCTCCTCATTCTCATGAATGGTCAGCTCCCAGCTAGCTGTGAATGGACCTACGCAGTGGATATTACTTTATGGGAACACCCCTTTAGTACTATATAGAGGTATTTCCTGTCACGAACGGCGCCACAGCCCACAGGTCAGGCTGCAAGCGTATATGTGCCCCGATGTGCTCCCCTGCGCTGGGAGTGAGTGCCACCGCAGTCCGCATATCGGGCCGCGGGCGCACTCGTTCCCCTAGCTACATATACTCACCCAGTCGGACTCCTGCTTCCATGCGCCCACGTGCCGATGAGCACGTCCCCACTCCAGGCGTGCTCAGATTTATACAGAAATCTGGAAACAGAGTTTTCTCTGATCTCAGCCACTGATGCCAGGTGCTGGCTGTACCTAACACACTGCTCCAGCTATGGGCTGAACGTAAATAGGTGAAACATTTTAGGAAGTGTCCTACTGTGGAGGTAGGACTTCATTTGATTTCAATATTCAGAACACATCCAGAATTGCCATGACTTGAATGGCAAATTAATTAAATTAACTTATACAATATACAACTTTTGTTGAATTTCTAAATAACAATCCCCTGAATCTTAAATTTACGACCAATGTCCATTCCACACAAGTGTCCTTTCTTGATCTGACATTAATCGGTACTCACGGGTCTTTTATTCATACTAAAACTTTCCATAAATCTATTAGTGGCAATACCATCCTTCATTACCAAAGTCATCATCCAAAACATACACGTTTATTTCAGTTGGAGAACTCACTAGAGCAAACGCAACTGTTCTTCGGAACCAGAATATTTGGTAGAATCTCGCAACATCTGTAAACGATTATCTGCTCGCGGTTATCCGAATTGGGTTATTACACGTGCCCAAAAAATTTTTGATAAAAAGAATCGTCAGTTTTTATTATATCCACAGAAACGGGTAAAAGATCATTTTGGCATACCCACAATGGTAGTTGACTTCATCCATCAAAACTATCATTCATAAATACTTACCATTGCTTTTTGAAGATGATATTTTACGGAATATCCTGTCCCAAGGCTGCAGGGTGGTAGCTAGACGTCCACGTACTATAGGGGTCTAATTATTTTTGCTCTACTCCTCCCCCTATCACTTGGTTACAACATCAGGGCTATTATAAGTGCGGCTCTTACCCTTGTAAAACATGTTCTTTTTCTAAAGTCACTAAGACCTTTCAGTCACATGGTCAATGTTATAACATCAAACAATATTTAAATTGCAATGCTACTTCTGTAGTTTACATCATTGAATGCAGACATTGCAATTTATACTATGTCGGTTCAACCATACGTAAATTTAAAGTTCGCGTTTGCGAATATCTCAATTACATTCAAAATCCTGGCAATCGAACAATTTCTAACTTTTCACGACATTTCATTAATGTACATCAGTCTAATAATACATTTTTTAGGGCGTTTGCTATTGAAAAGGTGCAGCTTAACAAACAGGGAGGCAATCTTATCTATTGTCTGCAAGATAGAGAAGCATATTGGATGATCATTCTCAATACTTTATGGCCCAATAGCTTAAATGTTCGGAATGAAGTATTTTATCATTATTAGTTATATTTTTCTTGTCTGTAGGTTCTGTAGTAGTTACATATGCTTATCTTTGTATCACAGAACATGCATTTATGGTATTTCATTGTCAGATACTTCTGGTTTTTTCATGTAATTATTTTCTGTTATTATGATTATTGTTATTATTTTATTCATGTTTCACTCTCTGGGTTAGAGATGTCCGTCCATGCATTTACCTGCGCAACCTCTTGCTCGGCTGTGTTGGTCGCCACCTTAGTTGAGATTTCGGCTCAGCGTACTCCAGCTCCACATTTAGGAGCGCATGCATGGCGAATCATGCGGATGACTGAATGTGCGCATGCGCCAGCGTTCCTATACACATAAATGGTGCGGTGCAGGTCGGCAATGGCGGATGGCGTCTTGGGCTACAAGTGCATAGCATTTGGCGGTTGTTTTTGCATGTCATTTATCTCTCACAGGTGAGTTATATTTTTGTAAATTACTTCCTCTATATTAGGCCACAGCTCATTATGTTATGCTATGACTAAGGAGTAGTCCACCGAAACATGTAAGCTCAGTATCATCTTTCCCTGTGCTCTTACGCCATGCGTTTTATATTAATATTTATAATATTTTTTGAATACATTTTTGAATTTTATTTATCGTACGAATTGCTGGATCAAACTTTGCTTCTACATGTGTTTGCCTCTTCCGTCTGGAGGGTTCATGCAGTCCGGATTTGAGAGGTGAACTGACTTTTCACATTTACTTTGTTGCTTGAACCGGTGTCTGGTGGCACCTCGCCCGGTGCACCCCACCTCTCCTCCGGCACCCCGCAAACCATTGCCCGGCCTACCAAGATTTTGCCGATGTCTTCTCGGAGAAACAAGCAGAGACCCTTCCTCCTCACCGTCCTTACGACTGCCGGATAGACCTGCTGCCCGGTACCAGTCCTCCCCGGGGCAGGGTCTATCCCCTGTCTGCCTGAGACTTAAGCTATGTTGGCCAATATACAGGAGAATCTTCAGAAGGGGTTTATTCGTAAGCCCTCCTCTCCATCTGTGTGAACTCATGCACTGACTGAGTCTCTGCCCTGGTGCACAATAGGCTGAACTGGATGGACATATGTCTTTTTTCGGCTTGACAAACTATGTAACCAGAGCTGTGTTGTGAACCTTTCCTCCTATGAGCCAAACAAACATGAAATGTCAGTTCTCTCCAAAGGTCTCTCCTTCTGCCCCTCAGCACTCACTGACCATGTCAGTCTCTGCAATGATATGGAGGATTTCTTCAGAAAAATGAGATTGAGGGAATATTTTTATGGAAAAGAACTTCCATACAGCAGGGACTCTGAGACAGAACAGCCAATAACGAAATCAACCAAAAAATCTACCTGGACCCCGCGGCCTGGAACTTATGCAGCACTAGATAAATACATTGGGCGACATGTATGAAGCTCGCCGGGTCGGGGCGCGCTTTTCCGCTAGTTTTCCGGTGAAATCTGCGCCTATTTAATGTCGGGGCCGGGGCGCGCTCATTTATCCTATGTAAAGTCCGCCGCGCCTCGCCAGTGTGTTAGGCGCAGTGCGGCGCTGCGCCTGAGATTCGCCGCCGGAGGTAGTGCGGTCATCCATGCGGGGAAAAGTCCGCCGCGCCTCGCCAGTGTGTTAGGCGCAGTGCGGGGACTGAGGCGCAGTGCGGCGCTGCGCCGAAGATTCGCCGTCCGAGGAGGTGCACTCGTACATGCGTGGAAAAGTTCCCTGCGCCTCGCCAGTATGTGGGGCACAGTGCGGGGACATGGGCGCAGTGCGGGACTGCGCCAAAAATCTGTTCCGATGCGAGACAGGCTTGAAAACAGCGAGAAATCATTCCACATGTCGGTGCGGAGTATGAATCAAAAATCGCCTTTATAAAGGCGGAAAACATTCTCAGAAAAAGAGCTGAAACCTAAAAAATAAAAAATACATAAAAAAAAATCACTTTCCAATATCCTAATTCAAGAATTAGGATACAGGAAATTAGCGGGAAATACAGTAATTCAAATTCTGAAAGCTATTCTCATTGGTCGGCATAAACCGGCCAATCAGAATAGGAGCGACAGTGAACCATTAAAACCTATGGAGAACTATTGACCAATCAGAATCAAACGCGGGACAGTTCAAAATACAGTAAAAATGCAGAAAAGAGCTGATTGGTTGAGCTAGCGGGGGCTTGGCTAGCTCAGCCAATCAGAATAGGAGCGATAAAGACCCATTACAACCTATGAAGAACTATTGACCAATCAAATTCAAAGGCGGGACAGTTCAAAATACAGTAAAAATGCAAAATAGAGCTGATTGGTTGAGCTAGCGGGGGCTTGGCTATCCCAGCCAATCAGAGCGCGAGCTACTTCTCCCATTGTAGTCTATGGAGAGATCGGCGCCATGCAATCCTCGCTCTCAGCGCCGTTTAGGCATAGAGTATGACTAAAAAAATCATTTTTATTACGTGTAAAATATTCTCTGAAAAAGAGCTGAAACCTTCTATAAACATACATTAATAAAATCCCGAACAACGCGTTTGTCGCCGAGACCGGCGCTACATAGGGAATTGCAATTGAGAGAATCGCCGGCAAATACAGTAATTCAAATTGTTTAAGCTCTTCTGATTGGTCGGCCTAAACCAGCCAATCAGAATAGGAGCGACAGTGGCCCATTATATCCTATGGAGGAGAATTGACCAATCAGAATAGGAGCGACAGGGACCCATTACAACCTATGGAGAAAAATTGACCAATCATATTCCAAGGCGGGACAGTTCAAAATACAGTAAAAAGGCAGAAACGAGCTGATTGGTTGAGCTAGCGGGGGCTCGTCCAGCTTAGCCAATCAGAGCGCGAGCTACTTTCTCATAGAGTTCTATGGGGAAAAGAAATTCCGAGCGAGCCCTGTGATTGGCTAAGTTAAAAGAGGCGCCGTTCTTTGGACCAATGGGAGAGCGAGCGACGCTCCTATGGGTTTTCTAATGCAATCTGAAATAAAACTGTACATGGCCGAAATCAAATGATAAGACTACAGAAGTTGTCCCGATGTGTATATAAAATGAATAATAATATGGGGTTAAAGAAAAAAAAAAATTAAATCAATAAAATCATGTTTATTTCTTTCTTTTCGTTGCAGCCATACTATTGATCCTTGTCTGAAGAAGAGAGCTAGTACTCTCGAAAGCTCACCATCAAATATACTCAGCCTCTAAAATGTATTGCCTGATTTCTAAACTCTTCTACTACTTTCTATGGCTAACACGGTACAACATTATACTACTAGCAACTTGGAAGATACCACAATGTACCGCACAAGAATGGAACTGAAAAACCGGCTTAAGAAACTTGCACAACTTAACAGTGACATCTTCTTCTTCACATCAAATATATTCTGTTAGCCTCTAAAAGGTATCGCCTGATTTCTTCACTCTTCTACTACATTCTATGGCTAACACGGTACAATATTATACTAATTGTAAGGCCGCAGCTGGGAAGGTCTACAAGGGAGTATATATCCCAGCCAGGTTCTGGACATATGTCTGGGGAGTCCAGGACGCATGCCACCAAGATAAGGAGCCTTGGTGGAGTGAAAGGCGTTGGTAAATAGATGTCGACAGTACAAACTGTCGACCTAGGTTTAATCTGTTAGTATGGCTACCAGCCATTCCCGGGTTGGCCTTTCATTGGGAGTAAGCATAGAGCAGGGTGGGTGCTTACTCCCCATGGCTCCACTCCGGGATTTCCTGGCTGTATAAAAGGTCAGCAGGTAGGCTGACTGGGCGTCGGCTGTACCTCCAGTCTACCATTCAGGCTGGAGGTGTTCACACTGGGGGAAGCCAGTGTAGGACCAACAAGGTGATAGTGAGGGAACTACGCCATTGTTAGTAAGCGCTCAGACGAGCAAGTATTTTGTTTGTTTTGCTGTGCATGTTTGCCATCCATTTTGTTCTGGTTATGAAATAAATCCACGGAGCCAAGCAACCATTTATACCTGATTTCTGCCTCTGTCTCATGCCTGAAAGACTCATGCGGTGATCCCAGAGCTGTACAAGCTCACATAATGCTCCAGCAGTCTTCCAGGAGTTCATGAACGACATATTCAGGGACCTCCTCTATACCAGTGTTGTGGTTTACTTGGATGACATCCTGCTGTTCTCTGCCAATCTGGAGACTCATCACATCCATGTTCACCAGGTACTGAGGCGTCTACGTGCTAACCACCTCTACGCCAAATTAGAGAAGTGCTTTTTCCACCAAACCAGCCTTCCGTTCCTGGGCTATATCATCTCGGACAAGGGCTTACAGATGGACCCTGCGAAACTGTCTGCCATTTTGCAATGGCCATAGCCAGTTGGCCTCCGGGCTATACAGTGCTTTCTAGGCTTCTCCAATTATTATTGGCAGTTCATTCTGCACTACTCTACGCTGGTGGCTCTTATCGTAGCTCTTATCAAGAAGAACACCAACCCTAGGCGGTGGCCACCAGAGGCCGAGGAAGCGTTCACTAAATTGAAAGCAGCTTTCGCCTCCATGCCCATTCTGTATCAACCTGACACCGAGAAGCCATTCTTTCTGGAAGTCGATGCCTCCTCGGTAGGGGACACTGCATTTCTTCTGCAAAAGGGACCTAAGGGCAAGACGGTCACATGTGGCTTTTTTTCGAAGACATTCTCCCGGCTTAAAAGAACTACACCATCGTGGAACTGGAAATACTGGCCAGCAAGCTGGCTTTGGATGAATGGCAATACCTTCTGTAGGGAGCTTGGCACCCCATCACCATTTACTCCGACCATAAAAACCTCCAGTATCTCAATCCGTGCCAAGCCAGGTGTTCCCTCTTCTTTTCGTGGTTTGACTTCCAGATACATTATCGTCCCGTGGAGAAGAACATCAAAACTGATGCCCTCACCCGTACTTCTGACGTGATCGCGGAAGAAGCTGTCCCTCAACATATAATACCGCCTGATCTCTGCGGCTCCTGTCGAACCTCCATGGTATTCCTCCAGGGAAGACATACATGAGCCCGGCACTCCAAAGGAGAATTTTGAAGTGGGAACATTGCTCCCTACTGGCCTGGCACCCTGGTGCTCATAAGTCATTTCTTCTCATCTATCGTTTCTATTGGTGGCCAGACCTTGCTAAAAACGTCAGGGAATTTGTAGAATCCTGTGCCAACAACAAGATGCTTCGCCACAAACCAGCTGGTCTGCTGCAACATTTGCCTATTCCCAGTACTTCTTGGTCTCATGTGGCGATGGATTTTACCATCTATTATCTGGGTGATCACGGATCGCTTTTCAAAAATGGTGCATTTCGTTCCTTTGCCGGGCTTACCGTCTGCTCCTCGCCTGGCCAGCCTATTTTTTCTGCACATCTTCCGTCTGCACAGACTTCCCCAGCATATTGTCTTGGATCAGGGGTCCAGTTCGTTTCTACGTTTTGGCGGCCCTCTGCTCTCAGCTACGGGTGAACCTGGATTTCTCCTTAGTCTACCACCCGCAGACGAATTGCTAAGTTGAGAGAGTCAACCAGGTCCTGGGAGGTTATTTGCGCCACTTCGTCTCAGCACGACAGGACGACTGGTCCAGCTTGCTTCCTTGGGCAGAATTTTTGTATAACTCCCTGGATTCGGAGTCCGTGGGCGCTTCGCCCTTCTACATCGTGTATGGCCAGCATCCCTGCCCTCCACTCCCATTGTCGTCTCCATCCGAGGGTCCTGTGGTTGATGCTTTGGTCTGGGACATATTAGCCATTTGAAACCAGAGACGCCAGTCTCTGCATCAAGCTTCTTTGCCCATGAAGACTTCTTCTGTGCGCAAGAAGACTTCTTCTGTGCACAAGAAGACTTCTTCTGTGCGGTGGACAAGAGAAGAAAGCCTCCCACAGTCTTTTCATCTGGTGACAAAGTGTGGCTATCAGCCAGATATATTCGGCTCAAGGTCCCCAGTTACATACTGGGTCCCCGTTACGTAGGACCGTTCGAGGTACTCAAGCGCATCAACCCGGTGGCCTATAAAATCCGGCTCCCGCCTACTATGTGTATTCCGAACTCCTTCCACATCTCCTTGTTAAAACCTCTGGTCCTGAATCATTTCTCCCAGAAGACTGGCCTTCGTTTCCCGAAGTCGATTCCGCCAACAACTTTGCAGTATAGGAGATCCTGGATGTGAAGATGATCAGGGGAAAACAGCACTTCCTTATCGACTGGAAGGGGTTCGGGCCTGAAGAGAGGTCGTAGGAGCCGTAAGACAACATTTTGGACCGTGAGTTGGTGCTGAAGTTCCTACAGGCCAGGAGGAAGGGGAGGCCAAAGGGGGTGGGGGGTACTGTCACGAACGGTGCCGCAGCCCGCAGGTCAGCGTATCTGGCCACGGGCGCACTCGTTTCTCTGGGTGCATATGCTCAACCAGCCGCACTCCTGCTTCCATGCGCCCCCTGCTGGCCAGTGCGCTCATCCCCGCTCAGATTTAGAGGGCCAGCACGCCGGAAACTGGTTGATTGCCGGCCGCTGACGTAAATAACGGCTCCACCTCCAACATGCCTTCAGCGGATCTTTAATGCTACCTAGCCTAATGAGAAAGCATTCTAGAAGCCTTGGCCGTGTTTCCCGTGTACGAACCCTCTGCTCTCGTTTACCAACCACGACCCTCCGCCACCTGTCCTGGCCTGCCTGCCTGTCTCCGACTACGAGTTTGCCCGACGACATTGTACCTTGCTGCACCACGGCAAGCAAGGAGTAGCGACCTGGAGGAATCCCGCCGTAGCAAGTCCATCCTGCCTTGTGGCGGGCTCTGGTGAATACCGGGACCCACTTATACTCCGCTCCCTGGCGTAGCCTGTACCACCGCTTGCGGTGGTACAGTGGATCCATTCTCCACCTGCCGTTACATTTCCATTTTCAGACATCTACAGCACAGTCTTACACTGTTAATCAGCATTAACGCGATTCATAGTAGAACAGTGGTGCCGATTGGCTGCTGGAGAATCATGTATTATACGCTGAGAATCTTTCTGTACGGAACAGGAAGTGACTCTTATGAGGCTTAGTAGCCAAAGTGAAAACTGCAGGACTTGAGAATTATTAAAAAATATTGAAAGTGATATGGAAAATTAAAAAATATAACCAAAAATTCTTAAAAAATGTGTTAAACATAAAAATGTGAGTTAAACAATAAGTCATTTTTGATGACACATTCCCTTTAAGGGATCAGGTCTGGGGCCTGTGTTAGTTTTGGAACAATACACATTCATTTGGGAGTGTTATGAAGGTTTTTTATTTTTTCATACATTTTTGCTTGCAGCTCTTCTCACATTGAGGCAGGACAGCATTTTATTTATTTTATCTCACAAGGTGTTTGAAGCACAGCCTCCAGCAAACAGACACTGAATAAAAACTATTTTTACTGCTTAACCTGCTCCCGCAACAGTGACTGTGGGTGGCCTGCCTGCTGGTGACCAATTAAAAAACATTAAAAGTGCCTTTTGCTTTCTGAAGGAGAGATTGCAGCAACTGCAGAACCGCTTTGAATCAAAGGTTTAAAAGCTAAGTAAAATAGCGAGTGATCGAGCGTGCGAGTGTGTCTTCTGTCTAAGTGTGTCTTTTGCTTAAGTATGGGACTTGAGATTGGGGGACTTTAGATTTTGGGATTTTAAAAGGGGCAGTATTATACTGATTTTTTTTATATTTGTATCTGTATATCTTTTTGTAACACCGCCATGAGTTCCATGTTTAACAATGCTATCCAGTGCACATCTTGTGCAATGTATGAAATCCTTGGACAACTGCTGTGTGAGATGTGTGCACACTGCACATTTGGAAGCCCGGATCCTGGATATAAATGAGCAAGTGGCAACACTGAGATCCACTGGCAACTTGGAAGCAAGTCGGCTGCCCACTGAGCAATCACTCGCAGGGATAGATGCTGGGGAGGGTGGCAGCTTGGAGGTGCAGTGGCATGAGGCAGCTAGCTGGGTAACAGAAAGAAGGTTTGAAGGTTTTCTAAGAGATGCTATCCTGGAATAACTCAATGAAAATAAATAAATAACTCCGTTCCAGCAAGGGTTTATGAAGGATTGGTCCTCTCAAACTAACCTCATCAGCTTCTATGAGGAAGTTAGTTCTAGACTGGATCAGGGTGAGACATGGGATGTCACATATTTAGATTTTTCTAAAGCATTTGATACTGTACCACATAAAAGGTTGGTAAGTAAAATGAGAATGCTTGGACTGGGGGAAAATGTGTGCAAGTGGGTAAGCAACTGGCTCAGTGATCAAAAACAGGGTGTTGATTAATGGTACATACTCAGACTGGATCCCTGTTAATAGTGGGTTACCACAGGGGTCAGTATTGGGCCCTATCCGCTTTAATGTTTTCATTAATGATCTTACACATGGATCACACAGTAGAATATCAATCTCTGCAGATGATACTAAGTTCTGTAATGTAATCAACACAATAGAGAACAATATTTTATTACAAAGGGATCTGGATAAGTTGGAGGCCTGGGCAGAGAAATGGCAGATGAGGTTTAACACGGATAAATGCAAGGTTATACACGTGGGGAGGAAAAATTTCCATGATTACGTTAAACAGAAAAACGCAGGGAAACAGTGATATGGAGAAGGACTTGGGAATCCTGGTGAACAGTAAACTTACCTGAAGCAGCCAGTGTCCGGCAGCAGCTGCCAAGGCAAATAGTATCATGGGTTGTGTTAAAAGGGACTTAGATGCACATGGTGAAAACATTATTCTTCTATTATACAAGTTACTGGTTAGACCACACATGGAATATTGTGTACAGTTTTGGGAACCAGTGCACAGGAAAGACATAGTGGAGCTTGAACAGGTACAAAGGCGGGCAAGAAAAATAATAAAAGGATTGGGTGGACTGCAATACCCAGAAATATTAGCAAGCTTAGGATTATTTAGTTTAGAGAAAAGACGGCTTTGGGGGGGTCAGACATAATAAATATGTTTAGTTATATTAAGGGTCAATATAGAGATCTCACTAAAGGTTTATTTATACCCAGGACTGTATACAGGGGGCATCCTCTACATCTTGAGGAAAGAAGGTTTCTACATAAACAAAGAAAGGGATTCTTTACTGTTAGAGCAGTAAGACTGTGGAACTCTCTGCCAGAGGAAATTGTCATGGTGAATTCAATAAAGGGTCTGGATGCATTTCTGGAGTGTAATAAATGATCTTACACATGGATTGCACAGTAGAATATCAATCTCTGCAGATGATACTAAGCTCTGTAAAGTAATCAACACAGTGATTAGGATTCTGAAGAGGGGTCATTGATCCAGGGATTTATTCTGATTGCCAGATTGGAGTCGGGAAAGAATTTTTTCCCTAAAATGAGGACAATTGGCTTCTACCTCATGGGGGTTTTAGCCTTCCTCTGGATCAAAACTTTTTTCGGCCTAACAAGCTATGTAACTATGTAAGTGTAGGTGAATTACACATACTGCTGCTTATTAATTCATGTCACGGGCAACGGTAGCCCGCAGCAAAGCGGGATGGACTTGCTGCAGCGGGAGTCTACCAGGTCGCTACCACTGACGTGACTTGCTTGCGGAGGCAGCCAAGGTGTAGCGTGGTACAAAATCGTAAGGCAGGCTCGTAGTCGGGGACAGGCAGGAAGGTCAGGACAGGCGGCAAGGTTCGTGATCGAGAACAAGCAGGAAGGTCAGGGCAGGCGGCAAGATTCGTGGTCGAGGGACGGAGGCAAATGGTACGGTACACGGTAATCAGCATAAGACTTCGGGAACGCTTTCTCAACAGGCTAATGGCACTAAAGATCCGGCAAGCGGAACAGGAAAGGTCAGGCTTAAAAATAGGGGCAGCGATCGGCAATACCCAATTACCGGTGCGCTGGCCCTTTAAATTCAACAGAGCTGGTGCAGAAGCTGCAGCAGAAGCATGGTCAGGTAAGCAGGCAGAGGGCTGGCCGGGGATACGTGCGCAGCTGCGGCCTGACATGCGGGTCGCGGTGGGTCGCGGTGCCGCTCGCCAACAGGACACGGGTGCACCTGCGACCCGGGGTGAGGGTCTCAGGGGCACCCATGACAATTCAACTATAGCTTGAAATGCAACTGCCCACATAGTTTCATGACTCCATGCCGTACAGAAAATCAGCCATCAACTAAGCAACAGTCTGCTCTTTGCTATATAACGCCTTTGTATTTGTACAAAGCCTGAAACAAAAATTTAGTAAAAAAAAGTAATAGTAATACCATATCATGCCAGTTATCTACAGTTAAAAAATTAAGAAAATGTCATTTTGCATTTAACTTTCAAAGCAAATCCTACTTTGACAATTTTGGAAGAAGCAACATCCTATAATTAGAAGCAAACTTTAAAAAGTAAATATTTTTTAACGTCAATTACACAGCGTTTCCACAGTGTCTCAGTAAATGTCACTGAAGCAAAAGAACACATTCAGCTCACCACTCCTAATATTGCAGACTGCACAGATAGTGCACAGCCAGTAGCATATCAAATGAAAGAGGGTCCAGTATCCCATAGAAGTAAAATCCAGTTGTCAGGTAAAGCCTGTGCCCACTTAAGGGTCGACGGCCTGATTTGGGATGTATTCATGATGTTGCATTCTATTTATGGGTACGCAAGGTCAGCGAGATATGGTTTCACACTTAACCCCTGTCCACACGAGCATGGGGGGGGGGTGGGGGGGGGGGAAAGAAAGTGCGAGAGGATACCCCACTCACTCACAACCCTGAATGACTGGAAGAGATCTGTTTACCCACACTGATGAAGAACTCTGCCAGCCTGGAACACTCCCTCCAATTCCTCGTTAGCTATAAGACCGGTCAAGGCCAAGAACCAGCCCAGGTAGTGATATATTAGAGACCGAGAAAACAAACACATGAGATCGGCGATCAAGACAACAGACCAGGTCCGGATTAAAGTTAAAAGATTTAATCGCCTTGTGAGCGAACAAGACAAACAATACATACATAGGGGTATAACTATACAGATAGTGGTTAGAGGTGCAAATACGGATATGGTTACAGACAAAGAGGCAGCAAGATGTGTCTAGTTACCTTCGGTTGGCCTTGTGCTGGTATGCAAAGGGGTGAATGCAGTCTGCTGGTTCTGGACGCTCCTGGTATGCTTGGCGTAACCTCCCAAATGAAGACAACCCTCGGCCCAGTTGGGCTTCGACTTATAACTGTACTTGGACATCTCATGTCACACCCCCTTCACATCCCCTGTCACACCCTCTCACGCCCCTGGGATGGTCTACACTCTCCTCCCTCCCGGGCCATGCTGTTTTTGGCTTTCGACACAAAACAGATCATATCGCAGCTTTGTGCCCTTGGCACTATCAGAACCGGGTGGGTCCAAGCTACGACTCGGTATCAAACATGGGGTTTCTGCTCCGTTCCTTGTACCAGCCTTCGGTTTCTCCTTTCCCGTGTGCCGTACAAATGCGGACGTGACAGTTATGAATGTGGGACATTTCATATTTTTAAATATGAAACGGTGGTGCTCATCCCTTTGATGCTTGGGTCTGGGACCATGACACTGGCCAAGGTGCTAACAAAATTAAATGAGAATCCTTTTGAGGCTTGGCCTCCTGCTGGCTTTTTTTCCTATGGATGGAACATTTGTTTAATTGAGTGCTTCCTCAGTGACATGTGTTGCACAGTGGGGGAGCTAGGTGAAAGCCCTGCAATCCTGCAATAACTGAGTGAATTTGAAGTTACCAGAGAATAACAGTTAGAACAGCCAGACCAGGTTAAAGTTGGTCTGCCTGAGCCAGACTTGTCTTATTGACACTATGTATAAATTGCAGAAAAACAGGTTTATACATTCTGGCACATTCTACACTACCTTAAAGCTATTTAGAACTGTCCTGTCAGCGCCAGGATTCATACATGTTTCCCAAAGACTTTACATTACTATGGTGGATTTCCTGTACAAGTGGGCTTCAGTAGTGGGGAAGAGATTAATGAATACACTATTTGGTACCTCTTTTACCCCTTAATGACCCTGGATGTTTGGGTATGTCCTAGGGTTGTTAAGGGGCATTGGGGCAAACATAGCTGTGGCATCTAAATGAATGAGAAACAGTGCCACGCAGAAATCACGGGGTTCTGATCGGTTAACATGACAGCTGGAAGCCTTGTGAAGGCTTCCATCGCTGCCATGTTTTCGGTTTTACTACTTCCTACCTCAGACAGGATTGTCTATACAATGCATTAGGTTGTAGAAATGATCACGCCCTCTAGTGGTGAAGCACCCAAGGGGGGATTCAAAGTTACAGCAAAAAAAAAATATTAAAAGTTCAAATAACCCCCGTTTTGCCATTTTACAAATAAAAAAATAATAAAGTTACACATATTTATTGAAAAATTCCGATCTATTAAAATATAACGTAATTTATCCCATACGCTGAAGAAACAAAATTGTGTTTTTTGGTCATTTAACATTCTCTAAAAGTTGGAACAAATTTATCAAAAAAGTCACATGTATTCCAAACTGGTACCAATAAAAAGTGCACTTCAGCCCACAAAAAATGTACCCCAATCAAGACCGTAGGTTTTAATACAAAAAAGTTATTGGTCGCAAAAAATGGCGACGTGGCGCAAATTTCAAAAAATCAAAAGGGTTTGGAAATTCTTTACGGTAACAAAACATAATGGAAACATAAACAAAAACAAATGTTTGGTGTTGCCAGAATCAAAACAACCTGCAGAACACAGGGAACACATCATTTATACAGGAGAGTTTTTTTCACATTTTGTCCCACTTGGAATTTTTTTTGCAGTTTCCCAGTATACTCTATAGTACAGAGAATAACACAATTAGAAAGTACATCTTGTCCCACAAAATGAAAGCCCTCATATGTCTAGGTAGGTGGAAGAATAAAAAAGTTATGGCTCTGGGGAGACAGGGAGGGAAAAACGGACGTGTCAACCCAAAAAAATACAAGGTCCTTAAGGGGTTAACAAGAGTATTCTATTTTTCATAGAGTCTTACAAACATTAAAATAATGCTAGTGAATAAATCTGTTTTCAATGGTCTAGCTAAATACATATAAGGCTAGGTTTACACAGCAATTTGAAAATGCCGCCCAAAATCCGATGACATTTTCACATTGCTGGACCGTGCTGCAATGCCGTTTTTTTGCACTAAAAAACCCGGTCGGATTTCGGATTCCCAGTGGCCAGTACATGGGCTACATGGGAATCCAAAAGCAGTCCAGCGGAATATACAGCATGTTCTATATTCCGCCGGACGGTTTTAGGTTTTGGAAACACTCAGTAAAAAATCCGTGCTGTATAGACTACAGCATCAATTTTCTATTGAGGGTACACAGCGCTGAGTACGATCAGATTTGCATGGGATTAAAAATGCTGAATCTGCTGAAAAACCAACTAAAATTCAGTGCTGTGTAGACATAGCCTAATGCAAAATGTAATAAAAAATGCGGTTTTAAAATCATTTGGTTGTCAATTTAATGCAACTCTTTAAATGCATAATACAATTTGATATTGTTTTCAAAATCCAAATTTGTATAGCATTGTTTAGCTTTAAAGTGGATACAACAATAAATTTCCTGTAAAGCTTACTAGTAAATCCACTGGAACCAGGGTCGTATTTGCCACTAGGAACTGGCAATATAGTACATGGGGCAGCGTCCTGCAGGGAGTGGGCAGCACCAACAGACAGTAAGAAAATGCGGGTGCCGATGGTTGCTATAACAACCCAGAAGCCTAACAAAGGCTTCTGGTTTATTTGTGATGTTACCAAGCCCGGCTGTGCTACTGGACTTGGCCAGGGATGGTGACTAACAGGTAACAATACAGTGCAGTACAAGTATGTACTGAACTGTATTATACAAGCGATATTATGATCAGTCTAGTAATCTATGGGAGCAAGTAAGAAAAAAAAAAGTTAAAGAAAACAGTAAAAAAAACCACACACACACACAAAAAAAAAGGAAACCATGTCCTTTCCCTATTACAAATGCCAATCATTCCAAAAACAAAAAGTACACATATTTGGTATCCATTATCATATTTTAGTTGCTTGCTCCTCAATAATTGCACTGCACTATAACAAATATATTCCTTTTCACCAGAAACAGTAAATAACCATTCATTTTCACCAGTTGAAAACATTAAAAAGACAACTGAATTACCATTCCCAAAAGGAGGAAGATAATGGATACACATTTAGTGAAGTGGCAATTTATTTGTTGGTTACTGTTAAGAGTTTCCATAATTAATTTATCCTGGACACTAAACATACAGTCTAGTATGGAGTCACAGCAACAATTCCTCTTTCAGTGCATGGACAGTCATCTGATCGTTTCTGGTACTGTACAACACTTGTGATCTAATACCGGCACTGACTATGCAAACCTTTGAGATAAATGTCTGATCACTATTGGCCCACCGATCTGTAAGAAAGAGGCCCCCAATCCTCAGTTTTTTTCCTCATTGCCATAAGTGATAAATGTGAATAGTGGACAAACCCCTTTAATTTTGCATTTAGGAAAAGTAAACAATAAAAAATCGCAGTGCAATTATGTCCATATCGCCTTAAGTTAGATAATATATAACATTGTCCTTTAATAATGCCAGTAAAAGGTAGACAATACTATATAGACAGCAGAATGAGTTAAGACTTTATTACCTTGAAGTTGTCTTCCTCTATACATATCTTTTGTTTTGGCTGGATGAGCTCTTGCTCCGTTATCACACTTTGGCTGTTCGTACCTAGAACACAAAAAAGTCATTTTCAGTTTTGCTCCTCAATAATTGCATTGCACTGTAACAAAAATATCACTTTTCACCAGGAACTGTACACAACCATAAATTTTTTACCTCTTGAAAACATCTATGGCCTAATTTATAAAAACTGTCTAAAAGTAAGACTGACTTTGCTGCCCACAGCAACCAATCAGTGCTCTGATTGGTTGCTATAGGAAACAAAGACAGTCTTACTGCTAGACAGTTTTTATAACTGACGCCCACCCCAGACAACTGAATATTGCAATCCTTTGAGATGTAATGTCTTATGCCTGACAAGGTCCCCATCATTTCTAGATAACAGTAACTATATTCACTATAACTTAAGCAAAATATCAGGCTCTTGCTTACCGAGTCTTGCATTGTCCTCCTGTCTTTCCTTAGTTTGCAAGAGCTCTGCCTCTTTTACATGGTTGCATTCTAACCATTCTCTTTGAGTTCAGCCTTTCTTGATTTATGCCTGTGCAATTAAATCCTCTCCTCTCCTAATGGTACTGTACTTTATAATATAAGGTGTCACCTCCTACAAAACTAAAGCAGTTCCAGTCTACAACTTCCTATGAAGATCTGAAGAATTGCAGAGGATTGCTTATCTCTCATTTTTGTAAATATTGTTTTATATGTTTTCATGGGACAACACTGAAGATATGACACTTTGACACAATGTAAAGTAGTCAGTGTACAGCTTATAACAGTGTCAATTTGGTGTGCCCTCAAAATAATTCAACATACAGCCATCAATGTCTAAACCACTGGCAACAAAAATGAGTACACCCCTAAGTGAGAATGGAGAAAATTGTGCCCAAAGTATCAATATTTTGTGTAGCCACCATTATTTTCCAGCACTGTCTTAACTCTCCTGGGCATGGAGTTCACTAGCTTCACAGGTTGCACTGAAATCCTCTTCTATTCCTACATGACAACATCACAGAGCTGCTGGATGTTAGAGAACATGCACCACAGATTCTCAACAGGGTTTAGTTCTGTAGACATGCTTGGCCAGTTGAGCACCTTTACCCTCATTTTCTTTAACAAAGCAGTGGTCGTCTTGAAGGTGTGTTTGGGGTCGTCATCATGTTGGAATAATGTCCTGCTGCCCAGTTTCTGAAGGGAGGGAATCATGCTCTGCTTCAGTGTGTCACAGTACATGTTGGCATTCATAATTTCCTCAATGAAATGTAGATCCAGACAGCCGGCAGCACTCAAGCAGCCCAAAACCATGACACTACCACTACCATGCTTGACTGTAGACAAGACACACTTGTACACCTCATTAGGTTGCCGCAGCACACGCTTGACACCATCTGAACCAAATAAGGTTATCTTGATATCATCATCACACAGTACAAGGTTCCAGTAATCCATATCCTTAGTCTCCTTGTCTTCAGCAAACTGCTTGTAGGCTGTCTTATGCATCATCTTCAGCCATGCAAGTCAACTTGATGCAGTGTGCAGCATCTGGTCTGAGCACTGACAGGCTGGCCTTTTATCTCTACATTGGTTTAGACACTGTTATACAAGCTTACGCTGAATATTTTACATCGTGTAAAAGTGTCATATCTTCAATGTTATCTCATCTTCCTTTCATGCCTGTTTTCTATATTATGTAAACTCTACTGTGGACAAGTATGCTATTGAGCTTCTTTCTCTGGCCTATGAGCTCTTCTGAAATACTGAAGCTCTGGTTGCCACTTTCTGGGAAGGACTTTTTGGTTGCATCAAGGATCAACTGGCTGGCTGGAACCTCCATACTCTCCTTCTATGTCCTCAAGCAGTCCAGCAGTTTTTTTGCTTTCAGGCTTTTCATGACTGTCTAGTCACACCTCAGTTATTGACTAAATATCAGGAGATCATATGGCATCTGTTGTTAAGTCTCCTCTTTCAAAGAATATGCATTTTCATTAACAAATTATGACAGAAAACAAGGATCCAACATTTTGACATAGTGGATCTGATCAAATGGTCCCATCCTGAAGCATTTTTCAGAATTTGCTAATTAGTATTGTTAGCTCATTCCTTATTCTTTATTTTGATGTCTTGTATTACTGTTTGACAAAGAAAAAAGTATAATGCAAGAGAGAATTTCTTTAAATGCCAAGAACCCTCTAAACTAATAGTGGGCACGCTGGTCTCTTTTCCCCACCTGTTTTTATTTATTGATCGACAAGAAGACTATAGAGACTGAAGCCTTGCCCTGTTCTTCTGATCCCACTATTCCAGCCTCCGAGCATCAATTTGTGTCTCTGTGAAACACCACCAAAAAAGATTTACTTTTCTAAGGGCAGTCTTCCAAATTGGTCACTGTGGAGTTTGCCAACCTCTGAAATTAAATTCCCATAATTTAGTTAAATTCCTTTCTTGTGTTGTCAAGGAGTATATAGCAGTGTGTTCTATTTGTGTTTAAGACAAAGCATCACACCAAAGTACCAGTGGCCTTTTACAACCTGTGCCTGATTCTCCATGGACATCCAAGGTGACAAGTCAGAAAATAGGCGCCACCACGCCAGTTTTAAGGCGCATTAAGAGCCACAAGTATGAAAACTGTCTAGGTCTAATACTCACTTTGTTGCCCATAGCAACCAATCAGAGCGCCACTCTCATTTTACCAGAGCACTATATGAAATGAAAGGGGCGCTGTTTGGTTGCTATAGGCTGCTGTTTTGAGATGCATACAAAAGCATAGTCTACTACGCTTTTGTGTTCCGCAATAAAAAGGATACTTTTTTTTTTTTTTTTTTTTTTTTATTATTGAATTCTATTACTGATGTATGAAGAAATAAATGAATAAATTTGCATACATTTAACACATACTTTTTTATTTACATTGTGTGATTTTATTGACAAAGTATAAAAATGTTTAAAAACATACATTTTCTGAGTACAGAACGGATGTCAATGTATACAAACGTATGACGCGTTTAAATGTTAAATATCGGAGATGTATACATAGTATGCACATGCTTGTGTACATTTATCGTGGTCTACATTTCCACTTCAAAACATATCCAATAGTAACATTGAAAAAATGCCATGAGAATGGCCCCTAAGCCAAGTCATCATCACAACAGGATGACAGTGATCGTTTACTCCTATGTGATCAATTCTCTTAAAATAACCATACTGGAGAAAGGAGTGAGACTGCAGGCTTTTTAAACATCTATGGACAACACTCACGTCTTCCAGACACTATATCATCTAAAGTAACAACAGCCAACTCCTTGTTGATAGATGGCTTCTGCATTCATTTGGCAACATACAAATTGTCTCTTTATATGGCCATCTGTCATTTTAAGTCCAATGCAGACAGGAAACTGAGAATCCTCATGTTGTTCCATTCTGGTGACATTGTATAATTCTCTTCTAAATAAATATGCATGAAGTCCCTTTGCTATAGACTAACTCATTGTATCCTGTGACATTTCTCAGTGGCTAAGAAACTTGACCTGATATGCCACAAGCTCTGCATATCAGCATTTCCAGAAGTCCCTCATTGCTTCCAAGTTTACCTATTCAAATCTCTGGTGCTTAGTCATTTTTCCAGCTGCCCTCTTTCTGCTCCTGTGTCAGTTTGTAGCCATGGTGTTATATTTGAGGTGAAGGAAATCCTCCATAGTCTATAATTGTGAGCAGGGATCTTTGGATTCAGCTAAAAATATTGATGCTGCCACCACTTGCACACCTGCCCTTATCTAATCTGAAGGGAAATGGCATGGGGAGGCACACTGATTGACAGCGACAGGGACCTCTTGCTTTGGAACATCTAGCTGAAGCTAGAAATACTGAATAAGCAGTGCACCCAAAATTTCAATTTTGAGGGAGTTAAAGAAAACCTAAACATAGAAAATACACCAGACATAAAAAAAAAATAGCAAAGCTCTTTCTCCCTTAATCTTTTCCTTTCCTTTAAATATTTTCAGTTTTATATTACGGTAAACACTAATGAAATCATCTTTATGTGCCCCAGAAGCTTAGCCATGTCCCACTCCTTCTCACCATCTTGTGTCTTATTTATATATATATATATATATATATATATATATATATATATATATATATATATATATATTAAATAAATATATATATTTATATATATCTTTTACAAGGAGAAAACATAATATTGTATAGGAATATGACAAGCCATTAGAGCAAATAAATTACCAAAATTTATTTAGTATATGTTTTTGCTCGTCCTAAATCAAAAACCTTGTCTGTTCTGTAAACAAGCACGTGGCATAAAAACAAAAAATGCTTCTATTTTGCAGTTGTATACTCTCCACTTTTAAAATCACTGACTGACCACATATTTAACAAGCATTAACTTAACTGATAATCAGTTGCATTTAATGGTAGCGGTGCTCAGTAATCTCCTGCATATCTTGTCTTTATCAGATCTCACATTCTGATGGAGCTCACACCTGCAGAAGTATACAGTAGTTCTTCTTTGTATTTCACACACAATAGGCAACAGTAACAATATAAAGAACAGTACAAACTATCCCCAACATGAGACTATTAAAATGTGGGAGGTCTGGTAAAATCTTCTATCGCACCCACTACTGGTTTAATAGATGCTGTTCTCAGCATGTCAACACCTGCGAAATGCTGAGACATGGGACCACCTGCTTACATTCAGTCCTGGCAATTCATAACCCGAGGGTTCTCTTGTACTGTTAGCTACACCGTTATCAGCACTAACACATGGACATATATATCTATCTACAGGGGCCTATATATCCACCAAGGGGGTTTATATACCTACTATAGGCAATCAGCAGGTAAAGTACTGGAAGGTAGATATGTGCCAAGCAGATTGTGGTACTCATGTACTCATGGTTGAAGTTCCAGGGATGCTGAATTGCAGCAGGGGAAACGCAACGTATGTACCACCAAAGTCCCGGGGCTCGGTGGAGGAAAGCAGCAGTCCTAGTCAGTAATGGTAGGTTACTGACCTTTTTCTAGTTAGTATAGCTGCTATATGGCTAAATTTGTCTGTTTTCCCGGTACGGCTATAGCGTGGGTGGGAGGCCGTTCCCAAATTCCGTCCGGGTCTTACTCTCTTCAGGCCTTTAAAGCCTGCTTCTCCTAACATCAAGTGTGGAGAGTAAACCTGAGTAGTGTGTTTGGGAGCAATTTCCTCTACAGTGTTGCAGAAAGGAACTGAAAAGAGAAGCCCTGCAAACAGGACCGAGACCAACTTGCGGGTCTGCATATGGACTAACAGAGCTACACGGTAGTGTATAAAACTTTATGTTATATGTAGCTGAAGTTAAGCTTTTTTGTTGGATGTTAAATGCCTTCTGTTAAGCCTACTACTGTGATATTTTTGTGTTGTTCCTGTTTTGTTTTCTGCCTTTTTCTTTTTAATAGATCCTATTTTTTTTCCTTCCAAACCTGTTTTTGTCTACCATTTGTCAAGCTAACTCCCACATATGATGGAGGATGCAGGCAACTGGTTGCTAAGGGTGACGGCTGCAGACATTTTCTTTTTACGGAATATGTAAAAAATGCCTGAGGAAGGAAATTCATTTCCGAAACGTCGTAGCTGCCAGCAGAGTCTTGCGCTCTACCTCTACTGCTCTGTACAATGAGTGCTATGCTTTAAAATAACTTTCCAAGACGTAAAGAGAAGTGCTGACATACGTTCAATTTATGCTAACTGTATTAGATGTATTGTATGGTCTGAAAAATTATGGACTTTGGAAATACTTACTAAAGAAAAAAAGACTTTGTCTGACCTTTTTGTATATTTTGGCTTTTCAAAGAAGGGAACTCTACCTGAAGGTCCTACTATGTATGCAGCACAGGTTTGATATTAAGCAGATTTTGTGTTATATGAAAGTATCTGGATAAAAGCTGCTACATCCCTGCCAAGCCAGTCCTATGCTACGGAGGAGCTACTCAAGCATTTGGAGCAGGCCAATGCAGCCCAGCAGGAAACCATCCGTTTGTTGCTGCAACAGATGACTGTCCTGCGAGAGAATGCGTCTGCTCAGCCAAGAGTATGTAGGATTTGTCTGGGAATTTGTGCATAAAAAGGCAGTGCAACATGCCTTGCAAAAAATGACCCGGATGAGGATATAAAGGCATATCTGTTTTATGAGAGAATTGTGGAACGAAAGAAACTCCCTGCTAATGAATGGCCATAGGTTTTGTCACCTTATCTACCCAGCGAACCGTAAAAAGCATTTTGGTTTGACCACACACAGGCAAGGACTATGATATCCTAAAGGCAGAATTCATGGCCCTACTGGGAGTCACCTTATCAGTGGGGGCACGCAGAGTCCATGACTGGTGGTTTGAAAAGCATAAGCCACCACGCTCCAAGCTATTTGACCTGCTACGCCTGGTGCGCAAGTGGCTACAACCCGAGACTCTGAGTCCATATGCCACTGTCGAACAAATAGTCATGGACCGCTATGTGAGTGGACATCCTCGGGACAGTGCCCAGGGAGACTCCAAAATGCTGGATCAGCTGGTTGCTAGTGGAGCGGTTTACTACTACTAAAACTTATTTGGGGCCTGAAATTAAACTATAGCAGTTTGTGGGGTGCTCCGCAGATCACGTCCAGAGATCCATTGGTAAGGCCCACCTTGCAGCTGAGCATGCCAGATCAAGTCGGGGTGGTCCACCCAGAGGAGAGAGGTTGGTGGGCCCAGAAAATGTACCCTCATCCTTTTATATCCCCCTTGGCGGCAGACTCAAGGTGCGTTTTTGGAGGTGTCATTGCAGTGCACTGTCCTCAGCAAGAGGAGCCAATGGAGTGTGGGGTCACAGGTCACCTCTCCATGTTTGCCCATCCTGTCTGCAGCACTAAATCCCTATGAGCTGCCATTCACCATGCCCTGGTAACCCCAGAACAGCAGGTGGGGGTTGTTTGTATTCATGGCAACACTAAGCACTACCCACTTTCCCAAATGACTGCAGAGACTTGCTGCGGGATTCTGAACCACGTGACAGGGGTGGTGAGAGACTTGATACATTCACTAATTGTGGGATGTGACTTTTCATTATTCTATTAATTCTGGTCACAACCCAAAGTGTCTCCAAGAATGTCTGGTGTCCCCAATCCTTCAGTCCAATTCCCCTAGCTGAGGATGTCCAAGATGAAGCTGAAGGGGGGACCACTGAGGTACCTGATAACTTTTCCCTAGCAGTGTTGGCCGGAGACAAGGATGAGCTGTCTACTCCTGAGCAAAATGTTCCTGACCTAGAGGTGTCAAGGGAGAATTTTGGAACTGCTCAGTTGCGAGACCTCACCCTAAAAAATGCGTGGGAAATGGTACTGTATGAGGGACCACACTTTGCTGTCGATAATATTTTGTTGTATTGCATTAATAGGGTGAGGGATGAAATTGTGGAACAGTTTCATAGTTATAGTTTCATAGTTTCATAGTTTGTAAGGCCAAAAAAAAAGACAAGGCATCCATCCATTTCAGCCTGTTGTGCTAAGGTGTTGATCCAGAGGAAGGCAAAAAACCAAAATGAGGTAGAAGCCAATTGTGCGCATTTTCGGGAAAAATTCCTTCCGACTCCAATCTGGCATCGGAAAAATCCCCGGGTCAATGACCCTCTCCAGAATCCTAGACACTATAACTTGTTAAATATTATGCTCCGAAATGTACCAAACCCTTTTTGAATTGTTTTAAATTTGAAAATT
>JAODAL010044534.1:0-32792 GCA_025379985.1 Phyllomedusa bahiana | reverse complement strand
TTTTTTTTATCCATTTCCAATTTTAAATAGGTTTTTTTTCACTTTGGCGCAGCCCATTTTTGTTTCAAAAGACCCATTTTGTACTTATATTAGGATACAGAAATTTGCTAGTAATTGCAGGTGAAATTTCATAGGTGCAAAACCCACCTTTATTATCCTTCTCAATTTTAAATAGGTGTTTTTCACTTTGGCGCAGCCCATTTTTGTTCAAAGACCCACCTTGTACTTATATTAGGATATAGAAATTTGCTAGTAATTGCAGGTGTATTTCATAGGTACAAAACCCACCTTTTATTATTCGTCTCAATTTTAAATAGTTGTTTTTCACTTTGGCACAGCCCATTTTTGTTCAATGACCCACCTTGTACTTATATTAGGATACAGAAATTCGCTAGTAATTGCAGGTGTCTTTCATAGGTGCAAAACCCACCTTTTATTATCCGTCTCAATTTTAAATAGGTGTTTTTCACTTTGGCGCAGCCCATTTTTGTTCAAAGACCCACCTTGTACTTATATTAGGATACAGAAATTTGCTAGTAATTGCAGGTGTATTTCATAGGTGCAAAACCCACCTTTTATTATCCATCTCAATTTTAAATAGGTGTTTTTCACTTTGGCGCAGCCCATTTTTGTTCAAAGACCCACCTTGTATTTATATTAGGATACAGAAAATTGCTAGTAATTCATTGGTGCAAAACTCACCTTTTATTATCCGTATAACATTTAAATAACTGTATTTCACTTTGGTGCTGTCATGGGGCTCGGCGCGCGGCTCCCCTGCTCCTATGGGGTCCGGCGCGGGTGCCGCTGCTGGACGCAGCCGTTGACCTTCTGCCCTAGCCCAGGAAACCCCGTACTCACCAGTCTCCGCTCCTGTGCTTCCTTCGTCTGACTCTGACAGCCGCCGCGTGCATACCCGCTGCTTAGGGCGCGCGCGCGACGGCTGGTCTGGATTTAAAGGGCTAGCGTGCCTGTAATTGGCCATTGCCGGCCGCTGACCCTAGTTAATGTGCACGCCTCCAACACTCGCTGCCAGTTCGTTGGTGTGCGTTCAGTGTCTTAGTGAGTGTTGGAGTTCCGTATTGATTACCCGTGTACCAGTCCGTTCCGCTACGTTTCCTGACCTTGCCTGTTTGCCTCCTTCCCTGACCGTCTGCCTGTCTCCAACCATGAATCTCTGCCACCTGCCCTGACCTTCTGCCTGTCCCCGACTACGCCTCCGGATTAAGATTCTGTACCACGCAGTTCCCCGGCCGCCATCGCAAGCAAGTCACGTCAGGGGTAGCGACCTGGTAGCCTCACGCCGCAGCCAGTCCATCCTGCTTTGCGGCAGTCTCTGGTGAATACCGGGGGCTACTTAGACTCCACTCCCTGGCGTGGTGTAATGCTAGTCAAAATAAATGACTATTGAGACAAATTATAGTGAATTATTTCTGTTTTATATCAAATTTATATAATCAGCTCTGTTTTTATTTACAATGTTTGCTTGTTTCTTTTAGTCCAAAGTCTGTTTACACACACAGTCTGACTTAGTATTTATTCTTTTGTATGTCCTTGTGTATTCAAACAAGCTTATTTACACTTCTGTTGACTGAATACACATGAAGGGTTACCTTTCATTGTCTTAGTTCAGATTTCTGTATGCTTTTGACTTATCTCCTGTGAAGAGGTGTCTTTGTTTATTTAATTTCTAACCTTGGACTGGGTGCGAGATACACAAACAACATCTTTGCATTTTTTAAGCTGACACAGCATTAGGTCATGTCCGCCATTTTGTTTAGGATATATATATCTCTAACTTCAGCCATGGAAACCAGAAACCGTTCGTTCCTGGTATGGAGACATCCATACACAGATATGTTTGCTCCCTAAGAGTTTCAAAAATTCGTCGCCATCTGTTTTACGGTTTCTCATCGCTGAAGATTCCAGATACAATACTCGACAGGTAAGGTCTTATAAGAGCTTAAAACTTTTGTATATACTCATTTTTCTCTTATAAACTGTACATACTGTCTCCCTATTTTCTGGAATCATTTTATGAAATCATACTTGATTTATTATTGGATTATTGTAACAATAAAGCTGTGTTATATCAATATTGACTGATTGGCCTTCTATAAAGCTGTAATCTGAACCTGTATAAAACTTGGCAAAACATGTGGCTTAACTATCATCGCTTGCGGTGGTCCAGCGAATCCACCTCTGCGTTAAAGTACGAACTGGCCATGGATTCTGCCAGGGTACCTCTGACCGACCTCCGGGATGTCACGACGGATGTCGCCCAGCAGAGCCAACGTATTGACCAGCTAGCGGCCATGATGCAGAACCTTGCGGCCCGTCTACCTAAACCTGCTGCCGCCGCCGCTCCTGCATCCGTTGCTCCGGCGTCCATTGCTCTACCTTCTCCGGCTTCTGGACCCTCTCTGTACCTTCCCCTCCCCTCACGCTATGATGGAGACCCCAAGAAATGCCGTGGGTTCATCAGCCAGTGCTCCATCCACCTTGAGATGATGGGGCATCAATTCCCTACAGAGCGTGCCAAGGTGGCCTTCATAATCAGCCTCTTTTCTGGAGAAGCCTTGGCTTGGGCCACGCCCTATGGGATTGAGGGGATCCTCTGACAGCCGACCTCCAAACCTTCCTCCAGGGGTTCCGCACGGTCTTTGAGGAACCAGGCCGTACTTCTTCGGCTGCCGCAGCACTGCTCCGGCTTCGTCAGGCGAAACCACGGTCGGTCAGTATTCTGTGCAGTTTCGCACTCTCGCTTCGGAGCTGGACTGGAATAACGAAGCTTTGGTGGCGACCTTCTGGCAAGGTCTCTCTGGATCTACCAACTGCTCTGGATGAGTTAATCCACTTAGCCACCCGAATCGATATTCGGTTCGCCGAAAGGCAACAAGAGCTCCGCCTTCAACGGGAGGTTGTCCGTCCACGCTATCTACCCCGCTTGGCTCCCACTTTCCAGCGACCACCTCTTCCTCCACTGATGGTTCCCGAAGAAGAACCTATGCAGGTCCAGAGAGCCCACCTGTCCCAGGAGGAACGTTCACAGCGTCGTCAGAAGCAGCTATGTTTCTATTGTGGCGGTTCTGGCCATTTTATTGGGGACTTTCCGGTGCACCCGGGAAACTTCCGCACCTAGGGCTCGTAGGAGAGGCGACCCTAGATGTCAGAGCGGCCCGTATTTGTTGGTGTTTCACCGGATAGCACCTTTCAGGCCACTGCCTTTATTGATTCAGGATCTGCAGGAAATTTCATAAGCCACGAACTTGTGACCGGGTTTCGTCTCCCAGTGACTCCGTTGCAGAAGCCTATGTTCGTCACGTCGGTCAGTGGCGAATGCCTTAAGGACGCTATCCGCTTCTGCACTGCTCCCCTCATTTTGCAGATTGGGGCTCTTCACAAGGAGACTTTGCAAATTCTTGTCCTGCCTTGATCCTCGTCTGAAATCCTTCTGGGCCTCCCGTGGGCCTCCCGTGGTTGCAAGACCATAACCCGACCTTGGACTGGAGCACAGGTGAAGTAATGCGTTGGGGTTCCGCGTGTCTCTCGCGTAGCCTGTCGAAGCCGCAACCTGCTCCTCGGGCCGCCTCTCTGAAATCTACCAAGCCTCCACCAGGCCTGCCTATGCCATACTGGGACTTTGCCGACGTCTTTTCGGAAAGACAGGCCGAAACTCTTCCCCCGCACCAGCCTTTTGATTGTCCCATAGATCTGCAACCTGGCTGTACTCCTCCCCGGGGCCGGGTCTATCCCCTCTCCGTCCCGGAGACTAAGGCTATGTCAGAGTATATCGTTGAGAACCTCCGTAAAGACTTCATTCGTAAGTCCTCGTCTCCAGCAGGAGCCGGCTTCTTTTTTGTGGAGAAAAAAGACGGATCTCTCCGGCCCTGCATCGACTATCGGGGCTTAAATAAAATTACAGTAAAAAACCGCTACCCTCAGCCCTTGATCTCAGAACTGTTCGACCACCTGTGTGGCGCAAGAATCTTTCCCAAGCTGGATCTACGCGGTGCTTATAACCTAATTCGCATTCGAGAATGCGATGAGTGGAAAACGCTGTTTAATACGCGGGATGGCCACTTCGAGTATCTTGTTATGCCATTCGGTCTCTGCAACGCTCCTGCTGTGTTTCAGAACTTTGTCAACGAGATCTTCCGGGACCTACTCTACATATGCGTTATTGTTTACTTGGACGATATTCTAATCTTTCCTCCTGATGTTGAGACTCATCGCCACCACGTCCGCCAGGTCCTCAGGCGACTCCGCACCCATCAGCTTTTTGCCAAACCGGAGAAGTGTCTCTTTGAACGTACCAGCTTACCCTTCTTAGGGTACATCGTCTCTGATAAGGTCTCCGGATGGATCCTTCAAAACTCTCGCAGTTTTACAGTGGCCACTACCGTGGGCCTTCGGGCCATTCAACGTTTTTTTGGATTCGCCAATTATTATAGACAATTTATACCCACACTTCTCTACGCTTCTGGCTCCCTTGGTGGCTCTAACTAAGAAAAACGCAATCCCAAATCCTGGCCCCCAGAAGCTCAAGAAGCTTTCAACCGTCTCAAATCTGCATTCACGTCTGCTCCTGTCCTGTCTCGTCCGGACCCTAACCGCCCATTCATTCTGGAAGTGGATGCTTCCTCTGTGAGTGCCGGCGCTGTTCTCCTGCAGAGATCCTCCTGGGGTAAACTGCATACTTGTGGGTTTTTCTCCAAAACTTTCTCTCCTGCTGAGAAGAATTATACCATTGGTGATCGCGAATTACTGGCCATAAAGTTGGCTCTAGAAGAGTGGCTTCACCTGCTGGAGGGGGCTCGCCACCCTATTAACATCTTCACCGACCATAAAAACCTCTTATATCTTCAGTCGGCTCAACGGCTGAATCCCTGTCAGGCCAGATGGTCGCTCTTTTTTGCCCGTTTTGATTTCCTTCTACATTTTCGGCCAGCTGGGAAGAACGACAAAGCTGACGCCCTAACTCGTTCTTCGGATACGGTGGGTCTTGAGTCTCCTCCACAGCACATAGTCCCTCCAGAACGGCTCGTCACGGTTGCCTCCGTGGATCTTCAGCACTTGCCTCCCGGGAAAACTTATGTGCTTCCTGCCTTGCAGCCTAGGATTCTGAAGTGGGGACATTCTTCTCGAACAGCTGGGCATCCAGGAGTCCATAGGTCTCTACAGCTGGTCTCCCGTTATTACTGGTGGCCCACACTCATTCAAGATGTCAGGGACTTTGTTCTAGCCTGCACCTCCTATGCGGGTAATAAGGTCCCTCGTCTCAAACCCGCGGGCCTTCTTCAGTCTCTGCCTGTGCCGGAAAAACCCTGGACACATGTGGCCATGGACTTTGTTACAGATCTCCCGCCCTCATCTGGAAACATGGTCATCTGGGTGGTGACCGATCGTTTCTCCAAAATGGCTCACTTTATCCCTCTGCCTGCGCTACCCTCTTCCCCCCAGCTGGCCCAACATTTTTTTCGTCATGTTTTCCGTTTGCAGGGTCTCCCTTTACACATTGTCTCTGATAATGGAGTCCAGTTTATTGCTAAATTTTGGCGGGCTCTGTGTTGTCAGTTGCAGGTGCAGCTAGACTTCTCATCTGCATACCACCCTCAAACTAACGGGCAGGTAGAGAGGGTCAACCAGGTGTTGGGTACCTACTTGCGGCATTTTGTGTCCGCTCGTCATGATAACTGGTCCGATCGTCTCCCCTGGGCAGAGTTTTCCTATACCTCTTTAGATTCGGTCTCCGCTGGGGCCTCCCCCTTATTTGTCGTCTTTGGGTTACATCCCTGCCCACCTCTCCCTCTAACTACCTCGTGTCTTGTCCCTGCCGTAGATGCTCAAGTAAAGGACATCAAGGCTCTCTGGCAACTCACATGAAAGGCCCTGCTACGGGCTTCTGCTCGCACCAAACTTCATGCTGACATGTATCGTAGGTCCCCGCCCCTATTTGAGCCGGACGATAGGGTTTGGTTATCCACCAAGTACATCCGCTTTAAGGTGCCCAGTTACAAGTTGAGCCCTAAATACTTGGGTCCTTTTGTGGTACTTCGACGACTGAACCCAGTATCCTACAAGCTCCGCTTGCCCCCGACTCTACGTATCCCGAACGCCTTTCACGTATCCGTCCTCAAGCCGGTGGTGCTGATCCGCTTCTCCCGTAGATCTGTCTCGCCTTCTCCTGTCGCTAATACAGATAACATCTTTGAGGTCAAGGAGGTGTTAGCGGAGAAGACGGTGAGGGGGAAGCAGTTCTTCCTTATTGACTGGAAGGGCTTCGGTCCAGAGGAGCGTTCGAGGGAAGCGGAGGCCAACCTGTCCCCTGATCTCCTCTCTAAATTCCAAAGGAAGAGGGGGAGAGCTAAGGGAGGGGGGGGGGGACCTGTCAAGAGGCTCGGCGTCACGGCTCCCCCTGCGGCCGTCCCCCTGCTCTTACGGGGTCCGGCGCGGGTGCCGCTGCTGGCCGCAGCCGTTGTCCTTCTGCCCTAGCCCAGGAAACCCCGTACTCACCAGTCCCTGCTCCTGTGCTTCCTCCGTCTGGCTCTGACAGGCGCCGTGCGCATACCCACTGCTTAAGGCGCGCGCCCGCCATCTGGTCTGGATTTAAAGGGCTAGCGCGCCGGTAATTGGCCATCGCCGGCCGCTGACCTTATTTATTGTGCACGCCTCCAACACTCGCTGCCAGTTCGTTGGTGTGCGTTCAGTGTCTTAGTGAGTGTTGGAGTTCCGTATTGATTACCCGTGTACCAGTCCGTTCCGCTACGTTTCCTGACTTGCCTGTTTGCCGCCTGCCCTGACCGTCTGCCTGTCTCTGACCACGAATCTCTGCCGCCTGCCCTGACCTTCTGCCTGTCCCCGACTACGATTCTGTACCACGCAGTACCCCGGCCGCATCGCAAGCAAGTCACGTCAGGGGCATCGACTTGGTAGCCTCACGCCGCAGCAAGTCCATCCCGCTTTGCGGCGGGCTCTGGTGAATACTGGGAGCTACTTAGACTCCACTCCCTGGGGTGGCTTAACTATCATCGCTTGCGGTGGTCTAGCGAATCCACCTCTGCGTTACAGGTGCGGCCCAGTTTTGTTCAAAGAGCCACCTTGTACTTAAATTTGAATACAGAAATTTTGTGGTAACTGCTGTTGTATTTCATTGGTGCAAAACCCATCTTTTCTTATCCGTATAACTTTTAAATAGCTGTATTGCACTTTATTTCGCCCCAGTTTTTTTTTCAAATAGCCACCTTCTATTTAAATTTGTATACAGAAATTTTGTAGTTACTGTTGGTGTATTTCATTGGTGCAAAAACCACCGTTTGTTATCCGTATAACTTTTAAATAGCTGTATTGCACGTGGTGCGGACCTATTTTTTTTCAAATAGCCAAGTTGTACGACAATTCTGATAGAAAAATTTTCTAGCAACTGTTCTCGTTTGTCATTGTTGCAAAAAACGCAATTTCTCATCCGGGTAACTTTTGAATAGTTTTACTGCGCTCGTTGAATCTCAGTTTGGTGCAGATAGCGCACTTGTATGATAGTTTGCTGAAAATTATCAATTCCTAGTCCTACTGGGCATTTGTAAATCCCTGGAACTGAAGGAAGAACACTGTTGATTTTGACTTATGGTTCTTCCACCAGACCGCATTTCACAGGTATTTGCTAGAAACAATTCAGTTTCTAATCCTAGTTGGCTGAAGGAAATTAGAGGGATTTAAGAATAGCTGTGATTTGCCGTCTTTCAATAACAGACTGTCAAAAACTCTTTCATACCTTATTTAATTTTTATCTTTCTGAACATGGAGCGAAATGCAGGTGGTAAGCGAGCAAAGAGGGGTGTAGGACATGGAGGTAGAGGTACGAGAGAAGGTGCTCCTTCCAGTGCTGGCTACAACACGCAAGCCAGCGGATCGTCGGTTGCAGGACCGTCAGGACTGTCATCAGTGGTTAATGCAACCTGCATCCAGCAGTCTTACCTCCTCGTCCTCCCAGTCACGGCCACAAATGTCGTCATCAGCATCGTCAGCATTCGTCCAACATGAAGTGAAGGCAGCCCAGATGTCAACTCGTGTACCCACCACTGTTGATAATCCATTTCCTGAAGACCTCTTTGATGACAAAATGCGGTAGGGGTCAGAATGCATTTCCAAACATCAAGAGGCCAAAGAGGATGATTTTGTCTGCTCTGACGCCCAATCGCTGATACCATCAGAGGAGGAGAAGGAAGCCGATCAATCGGCAAAAATCCTGGGGGGTCGCAACGCCTTGCAGGCCTATTGTTGTAGCCCGCACTCCAGGATGCAAAGTCAGGAGAGGAAGTCCCTTTTGAGATGACGACATTGCGGATCCAAGGGGGTATTTTCAACAAAATTTTCCCTTTGCGAGGCTTCATCACTGAATGAGGGGGAAGCGATGGGGTAGTGTCAGTACGGCTTCCGCCTAAAAAAGGGAGAGGGCGGTCGCACAAGTCCGCTGGTTTATTCCACAGCCAGGGTCAGGGAAACACCACTCTCGCTTATCGCAGTCGAAAAGGCCCAGGACCCCCTCAAGCCTGGGCCTTTTTTTAGAAGCCTCTATTCCCCCGCATGTCATAGCCGCCTTCCGTAAACGCATCATAGATGAAGAATCTTGGGTTTTTTTAACCACCCCAACATTTCTATTCACATCAGCGAAGAAAGATTGAAATGGGGGGGGAACATTTGGGCCCAAAAAAAGGCCACCCGATCCCCGGTTTCCAACCATTTTTCCACCCTCGTCTCCGCCTCCCCCCTTTTCCGCCACCACCAAGCTTCCTCCCCCGCCCTTTTTCTACAGAGTAAATAAAGGGATCAGCCTCCGCTTCGCCCCAGTCCCCCCACCAGCCCCACCGAGACCATTCCCCCCTTCTCTTTCCACCATTTTTGCGACCGCACGCCTTTTTTCAGCGGCCTTTAGCAGCCAGCCTTCTTCTACTAGGTTTGGAGCAGAAGAAACATTTAACCCAAAAACCATCCCAAAGCCAAAAGCTGAATGTGGGTTTTCCCAGGCTTTTGGCCTTGGAAATTTGCCTTTCCGTTGGTGCACAGAGGGTTCTCCACGCATGGCCCTTTGTTTCCCCCCAATACCAGATACGAGCAGTTTTTCTTTTCCAAAAAATCCATCCCTCCTGGCCCAGCCAGGTAATCTAAAATTTCAAGGCGTGTCTCATCGTGCCCGGGCAAAGTCCATCTGACCACCGATACATGGACTCGTAAGCACGGCCAAGGCCCCCTATATCTCTGTGAAGCTCATTGGGGACGGGTTGGAGGACTCTGGGGGTGACGGTGGCTCTCGGGCTCGCGCTGCTTTAAAACCACGGGGATGGTGCAGGGTTTTTTTCCCCCAAGGCCATGGGGGCATCACGTGTCCCAAGAAACCAGGCCGTGGAAAATAAATTCTGTCTTGGGACCATAAACCCACGGGTCGGAGTTGGGGGCTCTTTGCAACGAGCCCCGAGCGCTGGTGGGTGACAAAACCCTTTGTGCCAGGAAAGGGTGGTGTGCATAACGGTCGAAATGCTGGCCCATTTAAGATAGGAAAGCTGGAGCACCCCCCTTGCCTGGCAAATGTCAGAACCTTGTCGTCCAAATTTCTAAACGCTACCCGGGTCTGGACTGCCTGCTGAGGAAGGCTCGGGGTCGAGCCACACTTCCCCGTGCACCCTGCTTCGCCCCCCTGGCTGCGCTTAGCGTCATCTCGGCCCCCCCCGTCAACCGCTCATTGTTGACGGGCAAACGCTGGAATTCACCCTCCACATGCCCAGCGATTGTGGCGCAGCGCAATGCCATCACGCATAAGAAGTGACACATCCTGACATGCAGGTTGGGGCCGGGGGTGTTAGCCATCGAGAATGGAGGAGGTGAAAGAGCCTGTACCACCTTGCCATTTTGAAGAAGCCACCAAAATGGTCAGTGCGGACAATGCCCCTTTCAGATGAGCATGTGATATTTATTCGGGTACGATCTTTGGACACTCTGAAACACAGGTCCCACCCCGCGACGGAGGAGAGACGGCACAGATGCGGACACGGAGCCTTTTTTTTCCCCCCGACTTCGAAGGCCCGACATTTTACTTTTATCGGTCTTCTTAGAGTGGTTTTTGGGGGCCCGGGTAGTGCAAGGCGGCGCCTCAGCTCTCAGGGGGCATCATCTGGGCAAGTCAGGGGTGGTTGAAGCTGTGCCAGAGGAAGCGGGGGGAGGATGAGGTATTTTTGGACACCGCGTTACCGATGTCCCTGCCTTGGGGGAAAAAGTTTGGGACGAATTTGAGGCGGAGGAGGGAAAATAAGGGAAAATCATTTTTCAGTGCCCCCCACCCAAGGCTTGGGAAATCACGGCTCATCGCTCACATAGTGTTGGATACCCTTTCCTCCAAAATGACCTCGCATTAAGGCCACAAAATGAACAACATTTTTTGGTGGCCACCCTCCTCGATCCCCGTCAAAGCAAAAACCCCACTTTTTTCCACCCATCCAAAAAGAAGAAAAATGCAGGAATTGGAGTCGTGCGGTTTATCAACGGGGACATCTGTTTGTTACTTCATGTTCTTCAATGTCACGGTGGAACAAGTCAGCAACGGACAGCATAGAGTGCCAAGCACAGCAGGCATTGTGGCAGAACCTAATGGGGGACCCTGGCAAACTTTTTTACCACCCCCCAACGCATGTAATGCAGGGGACACATACAACACACAGAGACCGGGCTTAAGATCATGGTGCACGACTATCTGCGTCTCAACACCGATGTTTTTGGATTTTCCGGGCCAATCGCTTCTGGTATCAAATGGATAATGGCCCAGCTCGCCGCCACCCATAGAGGTGTTTTCCCCGCCCACAGACAGCGTCAAACAGCGGCCTCAGACAGTGGAGGAGTCATTACAGACAAACGCATCCGCTTTTCCCCGATAAGTGGATGTTTGACTTTCATCAAGAGAATAGGCATGGATTTCTGATGAGTTGTGGCCCCAATTGCCGAGGTCACCCATTAGTTTTCCGGTCATTCACTTTCCCCTTCCAAAAGAAAAGGTCCTCTTTAAAGCTATTTTTAAAAAAGATCATTTCTTTTTGCAAATTTTATTCTCATTCCCAAAAGTTATTTTGCTGGTTTGCGGGGGAGACGTTAAAAACACTGAGGGTTTATGAAAAAAACATATTCCCTTTACTCACTTTATCTTTAAAAATTTTTCGCATTGTCAATGGTTTTGGGTCATGGGGCGTGAGATACAGCTATAATCATGGTCCTTTGGAAAAGAAATGTGGCTTCTGATGGCATTTCCCCCTCAAATTTTTTTAAAAGTGCTGAGAAGTCCCTTTTTATTATTTTTGGGGCATGCGCTGGAAAAGCAGCAATACTACAGTCTATTCTAAAAAATGTGGTTTTTAAAAAGACATTTTTTCTTCACAATTGCAAAGTGGCTCAAGGTCATGTTTGAATTTTTGGGGGGATTTTTCTGTGAAATGCACTAATTTCAGGGGCCCATTCTAAAAATTGGTTTCTAAAAACATTTGTTCTTCAAAATTGTCAAGAGTGGCTCAAGGGTCATGTTTTGAATTTTTGGGGGGGATTTTGCTGTGAAATCAGCTATACTAAAAGGGCCATTTTTTAAAAAAATGTGGGTTTTTCAAAAGACATTTTTTTTCACAAATTGTAAGAGTGCTCAAGGGGCATTTTTGAAATTTTTTTGGGGGGATGTTGCGTAAATGCAGCTATACTAAAGTTACATAGTTTTCATAGTTGACGGTTGAAAGAAGACACTTGTCCATCAATTCCAAAACCAGGGTGGGGAAAAGTGGGTGAGGGAGAGGAAAAGGCCTATTCTAAAAAATGTGGTTTCTAACAGACATTTGTTCTTCCCCAATTTTCAAGAGTGGTTCAAGGGGGATGGGGCTGTCAAAAAAAAGGAATGGAGGGCACTGTTAATGGACACATTTTCAAAATGACTTGTTTTTTCAAAATCTTTAAAATACTAGCAATCCCTGTAGTGAGACAACCCATTTAATACAATAAAAAAAAGAGAAACAAAGACGTGGTGGGATTCCATCCTAAAAATGGTGGTTGAAAGACTCCTTTTTCCGGCACTGTTTAATTTATGGGCCAGACAGGTTTAAGGGTCATGCTGCGTTCCAGGACAGGGATAGTCAATGTCCAGTTGAAGTAAAATGATGGTTCAAATCATACTGCCTTCTGGCACTTTTTAATTTGTGGGTGATGCAGGTTTAAGGGTCAGGCTGTGGTACAAGACAGGGATAGTGAATAGTCTGTGAGTTTTTTTCTGTGACTCTTGTTGCCTAATTGTGTTGCCTAAGATGTAGCACGTATCCATTTTACTGTTGTGGATGTTAATCCCAGCTTCTCCAGTCCTGTTTGGGTGTAAGAATGAAGGTGTTGTTCATCTCCCATAGACTTTAATGGTCACCGGCGATAATCTATTATCGGATATCAGCATGATAATTGCCGATATCGACCATCGATCCGATGACGATAGTTGACCCAATCGCTCATTACTACTTGTATATCATCTTTAGAAGAGACTTCCTTCTTGGATGACAGCCATGCAGACCAATTTGATGCAGTGGCCTGAGCACTGACAGACTGACTCCCCACCCCTTTATCCTATGCAGCAATGCTGGCAGCACTCATTTGTCTATTTTGAAAAGAGAATTTCTGGATAGGACACTGAGCATGTACACTCAACTTCTTTGGTTGACCATGGCAAGGCCTGTTATGAGTAGAACCTGTCTTGTTAAACCGCTGTATTGTCTTGGTCCCTGTGCTGCAACACATTTTCAGGGATTTGAAAATCTTCTTATAGCCCAGGCCTACTTTTTGTAGAGCAACAATTCTTTTTTTCAGATCCCCGGACAGTTCTTTGCCATGAGGTACTTGTATTGTATAATTTCGGGTATTATATATAAACGTGTTGGACGTCTCTTATTAGTACCCATGTGTATGTCTGTATGGAGCGGTTTCTCCCTGTCCGCTTTCAGTTCTGAGGCAGTTCATGCAACAGACATATATATGTAACAAAGTAGCAAAATGTATTCATCGACGTACATACAAGTGTTAAAATATAGGTAACATACTTGTATCCTTAGCAGTCTCATTCGTGGTGTACCGATGTGCAAAGAAGCATGATTCAAGCAGGATATAGTGAGAGTCCATGCAGCTGCATGTAGCATAACACTAGCGGTTCACCAGGCTGAGCTTACAACACCTGTGGAGTACGGGGTGCGGAGTGCGACGTTTCGAGAGGAGACCCCTCCCTTTCTCAAGCATCTTTGCCATGAGGTGCCATGTTGCACTTCCAGTGACTAGCAAGAAAAAGTGTGAGGACGTTAACACCAAATATAACACGCCTGCTCCCCGTTCACACCTGATACCTTGTAACACTAACAAGTCTCATGACACCATAGAAGAAAAATGGTAAATTGGGCTAAATTTTTCCATTTTCACTTAAGAGTGTACTATCTTTTGTTGCCAGCAGTTTACACATTAGTAGCTGTGTGTTGAGTTATTTTGAGGCAACACCAAATTTACACAGTTATACAATCTGTACACTGACTAATTTACATTGTATCAAAGTGTCAAATATTCAGTATTACATTAGTAAAGGAAAAAAAATAGAGACCAAAAAGGCATTATCCATAGTAATTGAAAAACTACAGGCGATATTAGTATAAAACAATCGCCAGTTTATTGTGTTAATATCTGGCAATACAATATAACAAAAAATGATGAGGAGCAAGACAGAGCTTTGTTTCTTGTGAAAAACTAGCACACTTCATCGGGCTTACAGGGGTTTTGCCACAAAGTGACTTACCTTATCTGTTATCTTGTTCAGACAGAAGATAAACAAATCATGCTGAGTCATGAAGGCTGCACAGGGGAGAGGTAGGGGGTGAGCAGAGAGTGAAGAATAAAGGAGTGTCTCAAAAGTTCACTCAAATAATAACACTACAACAGTGGATTCTTTATACAGTAGAGAGACTCATACACTGCACTTTCTCCACAGCCCCTTCACAGCTCATTCATCTTCCCTGTCATCAGATAAGAACTGCATACACGCAAGCTCGGCCTGTCAGCTCCTCAGCTCCAGCTGGTCGTGTCTAATGCAAACTTTTCAGTAACTAAGGGCTTATAAAGAAAGATGTAGCTCTCAGAGGATTCACTTTTTGTAATCACATATATTTAGAAAAGTGATTAAATACCCATTTTGGAGGATCCCACGTCAACATTACATCGTGTCAAAACCCATTTAATGGAGAAGGTGGCAGTGCTGCTATTTGAAACGCTGGGATCAGTTCCAAAGACAAGATGCTAAAACCACTCACCCTGAATAGAACGCTAACACGCCATATGCAAAAATGCATACAGTGAAATAAACATTGAAATAAAATGAAGAAAACAAAACAAAATAATAATTATACGTTTTTTTCCTCCTCACCTTCCAAGAGTCATAACTTATAATTTTTTCATCTTCATAGACATACGAGGACTTTTATTTTGTGGGACAAATGGGGTCATTAACCAGGTCATAGAATATACTAAGAAACCACATAAAAAAGTAAGGATGAAAAAAAAAAACAGATTTATGCCATGGGTGTTTTGTTTTTACATTTCACTCTCTTTGGTATAAATGATTATTTATATTCTGCGGGTTGATATGATTTTGACAATATCAAATGTAAGATTTTCTTTATGTTACCATAAAAAATATCCAAGCATTTTCTATTTTCTAACTTTGCGCTGCAGCGCTATTTTTTTCGACCAATAATTTTTCCATACTTCCACCTATGGACCTGAGTCAGGTTGCATTTTATGCAGACTGAAGTGTATTTTTGTTGGTAATATCTTGGTATACATGCGACTTTTGATCACTTTTTATTCCAATTTTTGGAGGACATGAAAAATGCGTTCTTGATAAATGATGCTATATTTTCATAGATTGGACTTTTACGCATACGGCAATACCAATTATGCTTAACTTTATTATTTAATTTTTTTTATTTGTAAAATGGCAAAAGGAGGTGATCTGAAATTTCAATTTTTGTAAAAAAATTTTATACCTTAAAACATCATTATGTGTTTTTTTTTACTTTTACATTGAGTCCTTTTAGCGTACTTGACCATTAGGGGCCACAATTGTTAGTACATCATTCTGCATTGTATAAGCAATGCAGAGGATGAAAAAGGATGGTGGTTTTACCACTTCCTGCCTGTGACAGGAAGTGGTAAAATGGAAGACATGGTGGCAAAGGAAACCATCACTGGGTTTGCAAATCCCATGGTAACTGATCTTTATCCAGTGATCTTGCCGTGGGATAAACAGTTGGAAATAGCACCAACTCCATTCCCTGCTGTTAACGGTCACTCACTTGAACCAGTGATCTGCACGCAGCGCAATCTGCTGGTGCGTTTCTGGCTTATGGGCTGCTGCTGTGGGCTCAAAGCACTAGCAGTCTCAAGAGACTCAATTGTATGCGTATCCACAGGGCTCTAGTGAATACTGGGGAGGGGTTTCTTAGACTCGGCTTCCAGGTGTGGTCTGCACCATCTCTCATGGTGACCCAGAGGATCCACACTAGTACACGTGATAATCATGACAATGATGCACAAAAAAGCCTACAAACTGTTTGCTGAAGACAAGTAGAATAAGACCAGGGGCGTCGCTAGGCAGTATCATTTGGGGCAGAAGCCCCGGAGGTAAAGCCTTCTGCCCGGAATGATTAGTCTCCTCACTCTCTCTGCTCGCTGCAGTGAGAAGCTCCGACCACCTCCAGAGCTTCACCACTCCCAGGGATCAGTGAGAGCAGCCCTTCCTCGTCTGAGCTCCCTGCACATCCTTCCCCCAGAGCTACAGCACTGACAGCAAGATTCCCTGCCCCCTCCTGCCGGCTCCTGCAAATGATCGTCGGCTCCATTGCTATGGAAACCAGAATGAGCTTCTGGTTTCCTAAATTTTTCCGGAGCTGCCTAACCAGCCCAGGTAGCTTTTAGGACCCCTGTGACAGTTAGCCTTCATAATGTATGTACTGCGGCAGCATGGAGGGATATGCCCCCACCTCCCATGTCTATACTCATATACTAGACCTGTGTCACAGAGGTACAGTATATTAGTATATACAGTACATACACATAGGGACAGTATGTACACAAATGTAACACACAGTTAAATATTGGACATGTGTATATACTGTTCCTGTCTGTATATTACAGTATATACATATATATATATATTATATATAATATATATATTATATATATAGATATATATATATATATATATATATATATATATATATATATATATATATATATATATATAGTGGTGTAGTGTGTATATAAATATATATACTGTAATATACACACAGGAACAGTATATACACATGTCCAATATTTACCTCTGTGTTACAGTTGTGTATATACTGTCCCTGTGTGTAACAGCTGGGTAGGTGCCATCTGCAGTGAGATAAGTCTGATGTATTAAAGTGGTCAAGCAAATAAAAAGTGAAAAAAACAAACACAAAAAAACACACACATATAACCTTTTCCTCGTTACAAATGCTTGTCAAAGAAAAATTTTTAAAAAAATTATACATATTTGGCATCACCGTGTGCGTATCATCCCTGTGCAATAAAACTGATATTTTACCCCCTCCATGAACACTGCTACAAATTTTTTTTTCAAAAATAATTTTTTGTTCATCCCACTGTGCAAGAAATGGAATAAAAAGCAATCAAAAAGTCCCATGAACCTCAGAACAGTACCGATGAAAAAAGTTATGGCTATTAGAATTTAATGATGCAGAACATTTTATTTATTTATTTCTGTGTAACATTACTACAACATTAAAAAAACAACTATAAAATGGTATGAATTGGGTATTGCTGTAATCGTGTTTATGCCCCACAGTAAGCGCTGTAAAAAATAAATAAAAAAACACTGCTAGTATTTCTTATACACTTTGCCTCATAAAATTTGGAATACAAGGTGATCAAAAAAACATATATAGCACAAAATGGTACCAGTAAAAAATGTCTGCTCATCCTGCACAAAATATGGAAAACAGCTGTGTCATTTAGGAGTTAAACTACATCACCACGTATACCGTATTTTTAAGACTATAAGAGGCACTTATGTGCCCCCAAATTTGGGAAGAAAATGAGGGTACAACCTATATTTTAAATACAGCAGGAGGTAGGAGTGGGACAATGCTGTAGGCCGTGGGCTGAGAGGATCGGGTATGTGGTCGGAGACCATCAGTAAGGGAGTCAAGAGCAGAGTCTCTGCTGCTGGAAGCTAGCGGCGTGGTTTAATTAACCCCTTCATGTATATGGATGTCCCTGAACATCTAAATAGCATGAAGGATGTATAAAGCGGGCTCACACTCTGAGCCCACTCTATACATAGTGGACAGCGGCTGTTCCTTACATTCACCGCTAACAAAGGGCCCGTGCCCCGAATGTTTTAGAACCCTAGCAATGCCCCTGATAAGAACATAGATTACTGGAACCATGTGGTATAGGGGACCTATATGTCTACCTACTTACTGGGCTGGCCTTTATACCTATTTGCTTACTATAGCTACGTACTAAGGGGAACCTATATACATATCTCCCTACTGTGGGGGACTATATAAACTACTTACAGAGGGCCCTATATACCTGTCTACCTACTGAGGGGGTCTATATACTGACATACCTATCATCTAAGGGAAATTATGTACCTAGCTACCTACTAATGTGACCTATGTAAATACTAACCTTGGTGTTATATACCTACTTACCTACTGAGGGTAACTAAATACCTAACCCCTACCTAATGGGGGTTAGGTTTTGATAGAGTTTAAGTTTGCCTATGGCAAAATAGTAAATATAGTTATTAAAAGTCACTCTTTGTTCTCTTACTAGATTCCCATATTTTTGAGACTACTTGAGAAGAAAAAGACGTCACCTTTGAGTCACTGGATGTAACTGCAATGTAATCATTTATATGTGCAGAGCCTGTGTACAACTGATAGTCACATGTGGTGGTCATATTTTGTCAAGATCTGGCAGTATTATCTTGCCCTTAAAGGTGGTTTTCTCACTACAAAGATCATAGTTTAAAATATGAGGACCATAAATGTAATCGACTTTGTAATAGGATTGCATCCTCAAACTGCTATGGTTTAGAAACTAGCTATCCCATGCATATATAGTCCATATTGTGACTGGGATGGTCAAGTTCCCACCACTGTGATGGTATTGGGTGCTGGTGCTGCATTATCATCTTTGTGGCTACCATGGTCAAAATCACATGAGCGCGCATTCTGGCTCATGTGCTGTGATTTGGTTTTCGCTTGGTTTCTGGCATCTGAAAAAAAGTAGTGGTAATAGTAATAGTAGTAGTAGCCGTCATGTGGTCATCTCAATTTACTTTATTCATGGATAGTGTTGAGTGATTTAATCGAGAAAAGATGAAATCGAGTCGATTTTTATGGGTTTTCTAGAACTCGATTCGATCCAATTTTTTCCCTTAAAATCGGTCATAAATCGAGATCAAGGCTTATGATCACGCCATTTTCGCTGCTTCCTGTACTTTTGACAGCCAGCCAATCAGCGCAAAGCACAGAGAGGGGTCAAGAAAGTCCCCAGTGGGGGGTGTAGGGATCTCATTGGCTGCTGAAATCACATGGTCCTGATTTTTCTATGTCACTGTACTTCCTGCTGAACACCATTACGATTACAGACTGTGAACTGAACACATTGCTCTCTCTGCACTGCTTTTTTCAAAGCAGGCAGACACACCATTTCCCAGCGATTTCACAAAGGAAAAGCTGCTAGATAGATTAGTTAGGGTTGGGGTACAGCAAGATTAGGGAATCCTAGACAGTAGTAGTCAGAGATTTTGATATAGCTGCATACTGTATCTTTGCATTGCCCAAAAGTTCCTTGCTGCAGTTTTTATTTGTGGGGGCAGCTTGGTTTTGGGGGGGCAGCTTCTGCACAAGACAGTGTTATGGAAATCTCTAAAAAAAAATCACTATGATACACTGTTATATTGCAGACAATTTAATTCTGTGCCCACAACGTCCTTGCTACAGTTTTGTGTGGACAGCCAGTGTACAGGACACTGTTAGGAAATCTGCTCTAAAAAGAAATTACCGTCATATACTGTTTTTTGCAGAAAATTTCATTCCGTGCCCAAAATATCCTTGATGCAGTTTTGGGGGGACAGCCGGTGTAAAAGACACTGTTCTTCCATAAGACCCATTTCACAGATATCCCATAGACAAAATACTATTTCTAGGGTGCCAGGATTTGGCATGTGGTGGACCAGGTGGATAAATTACTGGGAGGGCCTGGCGATGACCCAAATGTCGTGGTCCATGTTGGAACCAATGACAGAATACATGATAGGTGGAGGATCCGAAAGGATAATTTTAAAGAACTAGGCTCAAAGCTGAAGGGAAGGACCTCTAAGGTTGTGTTCTCCGGAATACTGCTTGTGCCATACGTTACTCAGGAAAGACAGCGGGAGCTCAGGGAGTTAAATGCATAGCTGAAGTCTTGGTGTAGGACAGAAGGGTTTGAGGTCATAGAGCACTGGGCTGATTTTTCATTGGGGTACAATCTGTTTTCTACAGATAAATTGCACCTGAATGGAAGGGGGTTTGCTGTGCTGAGGGAGGGAATTCTAGAAGGGGTGCGGGAGTATTTAAACTAGGGATGAGCAGGGAGGACAATAAAGAAAATGAAGGGGTAGAAAGGTTAGAGAGTGGGCAGACTACTTGGATGGGTGGAGAAGTGGAGTGGGGATGGTGGAGTAGACCAGTGGATAAGGAGTTCCATGTGTTGCAAACCAACATTAAAGATATAGGTGCCCACAATATCTCATGTAATCTCATGCCATCTACTAACTGTGTAATAAATAATCACATGCTGTCTACTAAAGGTGTAATGTATAATCCTATGCTATCTACCGAAGGAGAGATGTTTAATCGAATGCCGTCATCTGAACGGGTAATGTATGATCCCATGCCGTCTAATGAACATGTTAGATATAATCCCAAACCGTTGATTGAGAGTGTAAAACTGGAAGGGAACTTAAAATGTCTATTCACAAATGCCAGAAGTCTAGCAACCAAAATGGGGGAACTTGAGGCGCTTGTTGTAGAGGAGCAGATTGATGTGGTTGATATTGCTGAAACATCGCCGGACTCCTCGCATGATTGGGCTGTCAACCTTCAAGGTTTTAATCTATTTAGGAAAGAAAGAGGGAACAGTAGGGGAGGAGAAGTGTGTTTGTATGTAAGGAGTGATATGAAGGCAAATGTGAAAGAGGAAATAGAGGGCGAAGTAATTAAAGATGTGTAAACATTGTGGGTGGAAATACAAGGAGGGGGTTAATGCAGAAAATATTATTTTTGGCGTAATCTATAGACCCCCAAACATCACTGAGGGGATAAAAGAACAGGTGCATAATCAAATGGTGCGGGCAGCACAAGCGAGTACAGTGGTTATAATGGGTGACTTTAATTACCCAGGCATTGACTGGGGTCATGGTTCTGCATCAACTGAAAAGGGAAGGAAGTTCCTCAATCTGTTACAGGATAATTTTATGGGGCAGTTTGTGGAGGAACACACTAGAAGTAATGCTCTGTTGGATCTGGGAATTTCTAACAAAGCAGAACTTGTTGGAGCGGTCACTGTTTCTGAAAACCTAAGTAGTAGAATAGTGAAGAAATCAGGCGATACCTTTTAGAGGCTTTATTAGTGTGTGAAAGGCAAACAGCCCGCTCTCTCCTCTTTAGGTCTACAAAATTTTCAGTCCTTAAGTCTGGGCGTATATCCAAAAAAGGATCCAAGGAGGAAGGCTATAGATTCAATGGGTGATACTGACAACGTATATTTCAAAAAAGGATCCACCGATCCGTATAAATTTAAAATAGCATTCTCTTTATTTCCATCGTTTAAAAATCATAGTAGATAGCTCACAGCTGACACGTTTCGGGACTTGCCCTTACTCATAGCATGTATACAAAAGGGTATAACCTCATTTATATGCAAATAAAATTCCATCACATGATGTTAAACGTCATCCAATACGTCACTAGCTAAGAATATCCCTTTTAGAGGCTAACTGAGTATATTTGATGGTGAGCTTTCGAGAGTACTAGCTCTCTTCTTCAGACATGATGTTATACCTAAGTATCACACTTGGCAAGTACACATACATCCGTCTCGGCACTACCCCTCTCCAATCTCGGGTATTTCTACAGCTCTCCCTAGTGACACTGCTATTGCATAGCTTCTCCGGTGGTGCTCAGTGATATGCAATAGATATTTTCATCAATCAATCACGGAACATAAAGAAAGTATTCACGGCACTCACCACTGCTTTGCTTAAAAGTCCTTCTTTATTTCCCGCACCTCTCCCGTGGAGGGGCTTGACAAGTGGACACACTTAACAGGCGGCAACAGCCGTTTCGCGCGAGCACCGCGCTTCTTCTTGGACTCATTGGAAGTGGCGTGTACACGCCCTTTAACTTCCTATGCCCCGGTCACATGACCTTTCATTCACAAAATGTAACAATACACACTATATACTAATCTAACTTTAAAATCAATACTTACTCTATAAGAAAGAAGACAAGTCATTTCTGTCATTTAAGCCTAATCTCCCTAACGCATCTGTCTTTAGTATCCATTCAGCCTCACACTGTAACAACCTGGTATGACGATCCATACCATTTGCCGGTGAGAACACCCTTTGAATACCTGAAAATCGGACCTCTGCAGTATCTTTACTATGCATCTCTATCATATGTCTTATGAATCGAGGTGCACCCTTCCCCGTTTTTAGGCTTAAATGACAGAAATGACTTGTCTTCTTTCTTATAGAGTAAGTATTGATTTTAAAGTTAGATTAGTATATAGTGTGTATTGTTACATTTTGTGAATGAAAGGTCTTGTGACCGGGGCATAGGAAGTTAAAGGGCGTGTACACGCCCTTCCAATGAGGCCAAGAAGAAGCGCCGTGCTCACGCGAAACGGCTGTTGCCGCCAGTTAAGTGTGTCCACTTGTCAAGCCCCTCCACGGGATATGTGCTGGAAATAAAGAAGGACTTTTAAGCAAAGCAGTGGTGAGTGCCGTGAATACTTTCTTTATGTTCCGTGATTGATTGATGAAAATATCTATTGCATATCACTGAGCACCACCGGGAAAGCTATGGAATAGCAGTGTCACAAGGGAGAGCTGTAGAAACACACGAAATTGGAGAGGGGTAGTGCCGAGACGGATGTATGTGTACTTGCCAAGTGTGTTACATTGAATGTATTCTTTGAGTCTCAGAGCACACCTGAAATATCCAGCAGGGTTTACAATGGATAATGAGACAGCTGAACCTCTGTGTGATACGAAGGCACTAGTGGAGGGGCGAGAAGATCTGGACACATTTTTTGCATCTTGTAACTTACTCGATGAGGTGAAAGTATTGAGCACAAAGGCTCTGGAACACAGAGTATTAAATCTAGCAGAGAAAGAAGTTAAGCTATTCTGGACTAACAACACATTACAATCTTATTTAGAAGCAGAACGAACACCAAGGGGTCTACGGGTGTATAACGAAATGTTTCAATATCAGGATGATAAAGAATTTATGGATAAATGGAAGGAAGCACATCTGCAACACTACTTGAGTCTGCTGAGATTAGTTTTAGAAAAATCAAAGAAGGAGTATGACCAAGTATGCAGGGACTTAAAAAACGCAAAGTCTGAATTACAAACTAGACTCATGGAAACACAATGGAATGTTTTTCAACGTAAAATGGAGAACAGATTAGTCCCAATACAAAACGAGATAAAGGAAAGGAAAAAGGACAAATTCATACAGGACAAGCTTGACTATGAAAACAATTGGGTGTTTACGTGGAAGAGTGGTAACCCTAGTGCATTCCGATCCCGAGGTCATAATAGAAATAACAGGAAAAGGAATAAAGGAAAAAAAGCTTATGAAGGTTGGACTACAGATTCTGGATCGGACTCTAGTAACTTAGAGGACTACACAACAATAGGACAGAAACAAAACGAGATGGTAAATATGACACGTACCCTTTCAAAAAACGACATGGAAAAGGAACCCAGAGAGGGGACAGATGCAAGATCAAACCAAATGATGGGAGGTGGAGCCAAACGAAAGCAAGTGTCGTGGAGGAGATAGAGGCTGCCGTTAATTTGACATCTAATGAAGAAGATGATAAAAATGTTAAGAATGTAGTTAATATTTCCGGAATATATTTGAATGATGCATGTATCTCTCTGTTGTCAAGGGGTCTAAATTTTTGCTTAACTAATTCTTTTGACATGGTGCGATTTCAGATAGATCTTAGTAACTCATTGAGAAAATTGAATTTATATAGAATGTTTAAGAATGTCGAGGAGAATACGGCAGGTGCTGTTCCAGGAGAATCAATCATACCAACAGATAAATTTGATTTTCTTAAGGGTAGCACTATTGAGGAAAGCGACAGGCAATGTCTTAGAGAGTTATGTGATTTAGCAAATGAAGAAAAGGAGTAATCAGAATATAGGGTTGAAGTAGGAGCATTTAAGGGAGGAATCAAATCCACGTTTTACCCCCATTGTCACCAGGTTCATCATTGGAATTGTTTAGCAATACAGTGCTGAGAGATGTTAAAGCACTAGTATATCCGAGTGCTAAATCCAATTTAAATAAAGAGGAACAAAAAGCTTTAAAATGGCTGAAAAACAATGAAAAATTGGTAATAAAGCCTGCTGAAATGGGGGGGAACATTGTGGTTATGAACCGGGAGTATTACATGAAGGAAGCATATCGACAACTAAATGATGAGTCAACTTACTGTAAACTAGACTGGGATCCAACTAGAAAATTTCAGGAAAAATTGAAAAGTTTGTTAAGAAAGGGAGTGGATATAGGATTTTTATCAAATAGGTTGGTGAAAAAACTATTTCCAACCAAAGCATCAAAAGCAAATTGGTACTTTGTACCTAAGATACACAAGAACTTGGAATCCCCTCCAGGACGCCCAATAGTCAGTAGTAGAGGCTCACTTACTGAACCCCTTTCACAGTACCTGGACTGGTATTTACGTCCCCTGTTGAAAAACATACCATCTTATTTGATGGATACAAAAAATCTTTTACAGAAATTGGAACAAATCCAAGTATTACCCTCTTATAGAGTGGCGACAATAGACGTGGTCAGCCTATACACAAGGATTAAACATTCTGATGGCATCAAAGCAATTAAGATGTTCTTGATTAGACAAGAGATAGATATAGAACATGCAGAGTTTCTATGTCAGGCACTTGATTTTGTCCTCAGCCACAATGCGTTCAGATTTATGAACCAATGGTTCCTACAAACAGTTGGCACCGCCATGGGTACGCCCGTCGCACCCACATTTTCGAATCTGTTTCTAGCCATTTGGGAAGAGAAATATGTTTATAATATAAATAATCCCTTTCTGAAATACATAGTTGAGTGGTCTAGATATATAGACGACGTGCTGCTGATTTGGTCCGGATCAGAACAGGAGTTCAATGAATTTATGAAATATCTAAATATAAATTAAATGAACATGCATTTTACATCTACATTTGGTGGTAAAAAAGTGGAGTTTCTAGATGTAGAAATTACATTAGAACAAAGCAAAATTAAGACAAAGGGGTTTCGTAAAGCCACGGCAACAAATGCCCTATTACACAATGACAGTTTCCACCCACCACATGTACAATCGAGCCTACCATATGGCCAGTTCATAAGACTAAAGAGAAATAATAGCGAGTATAGTGACTTTTTAGAACAATCATGTGAGCTTATAGACAGATTGAGAATGCGAGGTTATAGTGAAAATAATATTTCTAAATCATTCCAGAAGGTGATAAATAAAGATAGATTAGAACTTCTGAAAAATAAACCCAAAAATGAACAAATAGATCGAAGTATATTTTCTTTTGAATTTAGTCCTATGTCTGAACAAATTAGAAACATCATAAGACGACATTGGCATATATTACAAAGCGATGTACAACTGGAGGAGAAAACTCATAAGCCACCCATTATTTTGTTTAAAAGAAGTACGAACTGGAGGGACGAACTAATAAGAAGTAGACTTAGAGAAAGTAAAAAGACATGGTTGCATAGAACAGTCCCACAAGGCAATCATAGATGCAATAATTGTTCGTTCTGCAAACACATGGAAACAAACTCCGTTATAAAATTAGGAGAATTACAAATAAATGTCAAACAGTTTATTACGTGTAGATCGGACTTCGTAGTATATCTATTTGGGTGCAAATGTGTTTTTTTCTACATAGGAAAAACTATTAGACCCCTTTTCAAAAGAATAAGGGAGCATTTTTATTCCTGACAAACGGGCAAGAGGTGGCACCTCGATTCATAAGACTTATGATAAGATGCATAGTAGAGAATACTGCAGGAGGTACGGATTTGCAGGTATTATCAAAAGGGTGTTCTCATCGGCAAATGGTATGGAACTCAATACCAGGTGTTGTTACAAGTGTGAGGCAGAATGGATACTAAAGACAGATGTGTTAGGGAGATTAGGCTTAAAGACAGAAAATGAGACTTGTATCTTCTTCTTAATAGAATATAAGTCTTTGATTTTTAAAGATAGATTATATATAGTGTGTATTGTTACATTTATGTGAGAATGAAAAGGACATCGTGCCGGGGCATAGTGAAGTTAAAGGGGCGTGTATACGGCACAAGCTACCAATTGAGGCCATAGAAGAAGCGCGGTTGCTCGCGGCGAAAACGGCTGTGTATGCCGCCTGTTAAAGAGTGTTCCACTTTGTCAAGCCCCTCACGGGATATGTCCAGGAAATAAAGAAGACTTTAAGCAAAGCATTGGTGGAGTTGCCGTAGAATACTTTCTTTAGTGTTGAATGTATTTATTCGACAACGATTGAAATCGGCCAAGGTTTTTAATAGGTGGAACGAAGAATTGATCCAGATCATGCGACTAATTAAGGTTAAAATCCTGTGCATCATCTATTAAGATCGCGCCTTTTTCCACAGGCGCTTCCTGTAATTTTGCGGCCCAGCAAATCAAATACATGAATAGACAGGGTGAGGATGTGTGTGCGACGTCATGACTGCATGTGTATGGTTGCGATTGGCTTGGAAAAATCACATGACCTCGTTTACATAGAACAGCGTTTCCTGTTTTTCAGCCTCAGTGTCTCTCATCGTCCTCAAGTATAGGACCTCGCTCGTGCCTGTGCCAAACAGCTCAGCGAAATAGATCTAATTAACTGCACAGTAGAAACCCTACTATTAAGCTGTCTGATCTGTCCAATTTAGTTAGATTTAGAGATTTTAAGATTTATGTAGTCTAGCTAGAGAATTTTTAAAGCAGCATCTACCTGCTGTACATTCACGTGGCGTGGGAGCGGGGGGGGGGGGGGGGCCGCGGCAACACAGACAACTCTATCTAAAAAGAAACACTGATAAAGTATTACACCAAGACTTAGTGTAGACATTGTAGTGAGATATCTTTATTATTTGAACAGTTATTGCTATTGAAATATTTCCTGGATATTGGGCAGCACCTGAGAACTTAATATTGGATACCATCTTTTCTAGTAAACGCAGTCTCTTTGTTAGCTGCAAAACTCCACTTTTTATTATCAGTATACATTTCAGATATGGTGTTCAATTTTACCCATTACACCCGTCCTGTTGATACATTCCACCGTTGCACTTAAATTACAATCCGCAATCTGTATCAGGTCACAGTTGTTTGTTTGCCAAAATACCGTGGTATCGTACGAAAACATCAACCGTTACGTGTTTTTACTTTTGCGCACCCAGCATTGTTCATGACGCGCATCCATGTTAAATCATAAAACAGCAATTCCTATATTCACCACAGTGAATGTGAAAGATGGGCAAAAAATTACCGTTTATTATAATCAAAACATAACAGTTACTGTTTTTTGACTTTGGCACACCCAGCACTGTTCCATTGACTGCAGCATCTACGTAAATCGATAAAACAGCAATTCTATTATTCACCACACGAGGGGGGGGGGAAATGAAAGGTGCAAAAAATACCGTTTCTATATCTAAAACATAACAGTTACGTGTTTTTTGACTTTTGCACAGCCACGCACTGTTTTCATTGACGCAGCAACTACGTACAACTTTAACACAGCAATTCTATATTCACCACCAGTGTGAATTAAAGGTGCAAAAAATATCGTTATTATCCAACAACGACATATAACAGTAAACGTGTTTTTTGACTTTGAGCGCACCCACATTTTTCATTGACCGGCAGCATCTATGTGAAATCTTAAAACACAAATTCAATATTTCACCACAGGTGAATTGAAAGGGTGCAAAAAATAACCGTTTATTATCAAAAACATAACATTTTAAACTGTTTTTTTTGACTTGCCACCCTAGCATGTTCGATTAGACGCACATCTGACGAAATCTTTAAACAGCAACTGCTATAGTCACCCAGGTGAATTGAAAGCGGTTGCAAAAAATAAATCCGTTTTATTATAATCAAAACATAACAGTTTTACGTGTTTTTTTGACATTTTGCACACCACAGCACGTGTTTTTTCATTGTCACAGCATCTCGTAAAATCTTAAAACACAGCAATTGATATATTCACCACAGGTGATATTAGAGTTGCAAAAACTACCGTTTTTATATCAAAACTAACAGTTACGTGTTTTTGACTTGCGCACACCCGACACTGTCATGTATGCAGCATCATACAATAAACTTGCTTAAAACAGCAATTCTATATATTCACCCACAGGTGAATTGAAGGTGCAAAAAAATAACGTTTATTATATCAAACATAACAGTTACGTTTTTTTAACTTTTCTTTTGCACAACCCAGCACTGTTCATTGACGCAGCATCTACTAAGTAAATCTTAAAAACAGCAATTCTACTATTCACACACAGGTGAATTGAAAAAGTCAAAAAATATCGTATATTAGACCAAAAAAAATAACAGTTTACGTGTTTTTTGGACTTTTGCAGCACCGAGCGATTGTTCATTGGGGACGCAGCATCTACTAAAATCTTAAAACAGCACTTCTATAATTCACCACAAGGTGTAAATAGAAAGGTGCAAAAAATACCCGTTTATTATATCAAAACATAACAGTTACGTAGTTTTTTGAATATTTGCACACCCAGCACAGTTCATGTACGCAGCATCTACGTAATATCTTAAAACAGCAATTCAAATAGTTCACCACAGGTGTAATTAAAGAGAGTTTCAAAAAATACCGATTAATTATAACAAAACAAAACAGTACCGGTTTTTTTTATGACTTTTGCAGCACCCGCACTGTTCATTGACGCAGGCCTCTACGTACATCTTAAAACAGCAAATCTATATTCACCACAGGTGAATTGAAAGGGTGCAAAAAATAACTTTTATTATATCTAAAACATAACATTACGTGTTTTTTTTGACTTTGCGCACGCCAGGCATTGTTCATTGACGCAGCATCTAGCGTAAATCTAAAACTAGCAATTCTAAAATTCACCACAGGTGAATTGAAAGGTGCAAAACAATACCGTTTATTATATCAAAACCAAACAGTTTACGTGTTTTTTTTGACTTTTTGCATACCCAGCACTGTTCATTGACGCAGGCATCTACTAAATCTTAAAACAGCAATTCTATATTCACCCACAAGGTGAATTGAAAGTGTGCTACAAAATAAAGATTTATATATACCAAAACATAACAGTTACGTGTTTTATGACTTTTAGCGCACACCAGCATTGTTCATTGACGCAGCATCTACGAAAGCTTAAAACAGCAAAGTCTATAATCACCAAAGTGTGAAGTGAAAGGGTGCAAAAGATACCGTTTCTATTTATATCAAAACATAACAGTTACGTGTTTTTTGACTTGCACACACCACACTGTTCATTTACGCAGCATCCTACGTAAATCATAAAAACATGCAATTCTATATTCACCACAGGATGAACTTAAAGTGCAAAAACTACCGATTATTATAGTAAAACATAACAGTTACGAGCGTGGTTTTTTTTGACTTATAGAATGCACACCCAGCACTGTTCATATGACCAGCAAGCTATAACGAAAATCTTAAAACACAATTCGATATTCACCACAGAATTGAGAAAGGTGCAAAAAATTACCTTATTATATCAAAACATAAACAGTTACGTGTTTTTTTTGACTTTGCACACCCAATCACTGTTCAATGACGCAGCAACTTACAGTAAAAAGTCTTAACACAGTGCAATTCTATATTCACCACAGTGAACTTGAAAGGTAGCAAAAAAATTATCGTTTATTATACCAAAAAAAAATAACAGAGAGAATTACGTGTTTTTTTGACTGTTGCACCACCGAGCATGATGCGTTTCATTGATGCAGCATCTACGTAAATCTTAAAACACATCAAATTCTATATTCACCACATGGTGAAATTGAAAGGTGCAAAAAATACCGTTTATTATATCAAAACATAAACAGCATCTTACGTTTTTTTATGATATTTGCACACCCAGCACTGTTTCACATTGACAGCCAGACATCTACGGTAAATCTTAAAACAGCAATTCTGATATTCAACGCACATGGGAATTGAAAGGTGCAGAAAAAAATCCTTTTATTATAGCCCAAACACATAACAGTTTAACGTGTTTTTTGACTTTTGCACACCCGCACAGCGTAATCATCTCTGACGCAGCATCTACGTAAATCTTAAAACCGCAATTCTATATTCACCAAAGGTGAATTGAAAGGTGCAAAAAATACCGTTTATATAGTACCAATACATAACTGATATGTGTTTTTGTTTTGGACTTTTCTGCGCGCCCAGTCCAGATTTGTTATAGACACCTTGCAGTTCAAATTTGATAATCCAGTCAAATTTGTTTTGATTAAGGGATTTTGAATTGCTGTGATTTCCGTCTTTTAATAAGAGAACTTTCCAAAACTATTCCATACCATCTCAAATTTTATAATTTCTGACATCGGATCAAATGCAGGGTGGTTAACGAGCAAAGGAGATAGGCGGTAGCACATAGGTAAAGGATACCAGAAAGGTCTCTAATGTGGGGGGGTTTTCTTCCCGTAGCTGGCGACAACAAAAGCATGCAGCCGATCGTCAGTTGCAGAGACCGTGCAGTGCCCTGTCATACGCTTGGGTCAGGGCCTTTGCATCTAAGTAACGAACAATCGACGCAATCTGTCCCTTCAGTGGTTAATGCAACCTGCGATTCTAGCAGTTTTAACCTCCTCGTCCTCGAGCAGTCACGGCCAACAAATGTCGTCAGCTGCATCATCAGCATCCGTCCAACATGAAGGCACCCAAAATGTCAACTCGTGTACCCACCACTGTGATAAACGCAGTTGTTAAGACCTCTTTGTGAAGACAAAATGCGGTTGGGGTTCAGAAGCTGAGCGTGTTAAAGAGAATCAAATGATGATTTAGATCTGCTCTTACTGCCCAGTTACTGAACCATCAGAGGATTGATGGAAGCCTTCAAGATCGGCAATAATCCCGGGCGGTGCGGCAAGCCATTGCAGTGCCCTCTTGCTTGTAGCCCGCATCATCTGGATGCAGAAAGTCAGGGAACGACCAAGTCCACCGTGTTGATGATGATGATGAGATGACATTGCGGATCCATCCTTGGGTCTTTTTCCGCATAAATTGCATGCGAGCTCTTCAATCAGTGACGGAGGAGGAATGACGATGGTAGTGTCAATACGGGTCCCTCCACAAAAAGTGGAGAAGGGCAGTCGCAGAATCCGCTGATTAGATATCCGCCAGCCACGGTCAGAGCGCAAACCCTCATCCCTCGCTTATTCGCCGTCAAAAAAGGTCCAGTACCTCTCAACTAGGCCCTTCTTTAGCAAGCCTCTATTCTGCACCCAGCGATGTCAAAGCCCGCCATTGTCTCGTAAGGAACCAAAGTAGAGCAAGAACCTTAAGTGGTTAACCACCACCAACATGTCTAGCCCACATGCAGCGAATGCATGAGTTGAAATGGAGGGAACACTTGGCCAAAAAGGCCAGACCGACGCCGGGCCTCCAACCACTGTCACACCCTCTGTCTCCGCCTCCTCCTCCTCCGCCACCACCAAGCGTTCCTCAGCTGCCCATGTCTCTCAGAGTCATGATCAGGATCAGCCTCCGCTTCAGCCTCCACCTCGCCGAGTACCACCAGCACCACCAGAGACCCATCCTACCCCTTCTCCTTCCGCCAGTTTGACGACCTGCACGCCATACAGCGGCCAGTCTAGCAGCCAGCCTTCTGTCTTCCAGGTTTGGGAGCAGAAGAAACACTTTAACCCAAACCATCCCAAAGCCAAAAGCCTGAATGTCGGCATTGCCAGGCTTTTGTGGACACAGATGGTTTCCGCCACGTCATGGCCCTCGCCTGCCCCCAATACCAGATGCCGAGCAGGCATTTCTTTGCCAGAAAAGCCGTCCCTGCCCTGGCCAGCCACGTGTCATCTAAAATTTCAAGCGCGTTGTCTGCATCTGTGTCCGGAAAAGTCCATCTCACCACCGACACATGGACTAGTAAGCACGGCCAAGCCGCTATATATCTCTGTGACAGCTCACTGGGTGAGCTGGGTGGATGCCTCTGGGGGTGACGGTGGCTCTCAGGCTCGGCGCACGCTCTTCAAAACCGCAGGGATGGTGCAGGGCTCTTTCCCCCAAGGTCCTCTGGTGGCATCACGTGCCCAGAGACACCAGGCCTGTTGAAATTAATCTGCCTTGGAGACCGTCCACACACAGGTCAGGAGCTGTGGACGCTCTAAGCAACGAGACCGAGCCTGGCTGGGTGACAAGAACCCTTGTCCAGGCAAGGTGGGGTGCGATAACGGGAAATCTGCTGGCGGCCCTTAAGATCGGTAGGCTGGAGCACATCCCTTGCCTGGCACATGTCATGAACCTTGTCGTCCAGAAATTTCTAAAGAGCTACCCGGGTCTGGACTGCCTGCTGAAGAAGGCTCGAGGTCTGAGTTCGCACTTCCGCCGTTCGCACCCTGCTTCGTCCCGCCTGGCTGCGTTGCAGCGTCAGCTCGGCCTCCCCGTCAACCGTCTCATTGTTGACGTGGCAACACGCTGGAATTCCACCCTCCACATGCTCCAGCGATTGTGGCAGCAGCGCAATGCCATTACGCAGTACGAAGTGACACATGGCCTGACAAGCAGAGGTACGGACCTCGGGGTGTTGAACCACCGAGAGTGGAGGCAGGTGAAAGAGTTCTGCACCATCCTTGCCAGTTTTGAAGAAGCCACCAAAATGGTCAGTGCGGACAATGCCCTTGTCAGCATGAGCATTGTGGTGATCTTAGTTCTGGAACGATCGTTGGACACTCTGAAAACAACAGGTCCCGCCAGCGACGGAGGAGGAGACGGACACAGATGCGGACACGGAGCCTTTTCTCTCCGTCAAATCCACAAGGCCCGACAGTTTCACAATTTCATCGGGCTTCATTAGGCAGTGGTTCGGGGTCCAGAGCTAGTGCAAGGTGGCGCATCAGCTCTCAGGGTGCATCATCTCAGGCAATCAGGGCTGTGTTGAAGCTGTGCCGGAGGCAGCGGAGGAGGGAGGAGGAGGAGGTATTCCTAGACACCGATGTTACCCGACGTCCCTGCCTTGGAAAGAGGTTGGCGCGAATTTGAGGCGGAGGAGGAAGATGAGGAAATCAGTTTGCTAGTGCCCCTCGACCCAGAGCTGGGGAAAAAT
>JAODAL010044533.1:0-32794 GCA_025379985.1 Phyllomedusa bahiana | reverse complement strand
GATGGAGCAGCATTTGTAAAGGGGTGAGTTATGTGGTGGGGGAGGAGGTGGAGGGGGGACTTTGGGCGGGACCGTTTGAAACGTGGAGGGGGAAAAGCGGCGTCCCCTTTCCCAAGTTGTTAGTGTCCCGGGGGGAAAGACATTCCCCAGTTGGCCGTATGGGAAATTGTACTGGCCCTGCCGTAGTTACAGCTCCAGACGTCCATGTGCCTTGAAAATTGGAACAAACGAAAAGCTAAAGGACTGGCCCACCTTCTACATATTTTGAAGGGCGGGGTTACGCCTTTTTTTTGGAAAAGAAATTACGGTTTGGAACTCCCATTCGGCTTGGCACAACCCTTATTTCTCTGAACGGTGCAAAGTCCACCATTTGGAAATGGAGGGACTGCGTTCAAACTTGGACGGAGCCGGTCACTTCTGACCGGGGAGGTTTGGGACACATATGTTGCTCTTTAAATCGCCTCGTTAAAAAGATGCGGGCCCCCTTGAGTAAAAAAAGAGCAGGAGCATCTGGACCGTAGGACGTGGCAAAAAAACAGCTCCCTTCTGAAGGTGGTGGAGCTTGTGGCTGAAATGGCATGGGGTGCAATGGTCGCTGCTGCTGCTGCACGGATGGACCACCAACTGAGCCCCGTTTTCCCATGCCAGGAGGTGTTTCTGCTGTTTGCGCAGGGCCTTGGTGCCAATTAGCTCCCCGGGCCCGCTTCACTATCTGCCACGTTCTACATTACCCATACTCGGCTCCTCCGGGTTAGCATGAATTTCAACCCCCGAGTACTGATTTTACCGCCCCAAAGCTCCCCCACTAAGTGACTATTACCGCCGCTTTCCCGCTGAGCCCCTGTTCCCCCACTTTCTTTGGGCCCGCGAAGCGGGTTTTCTACCCCGTGGGGCGCTTGGCTCCCGACCTCCATGCTGCAAATGCTGACCAGGCCCACAAACCCCCCGTGGCTGCGCCCGGGCCTTTAGGCCAAGTGCCCCCCCCCCCCTTTCCTGACTTTATGAAGCCCCTTTCTTTACCCCCCAAGTCGGGGGCGGCAATCATCACGATTTTGTTTCATCGCACTGCGTCCTATACCGGTCTTGGTATGAGAGGTGACCCCTCTGCAAGAAGCAGGTGTATTGGGGCCCCTTTCTTCGCTCCTCAAATTGTTATCCCCGCTGTATATGGCGCTGACCCAGACCACATAGTAATGTCTGGTGAGGGAAAACCCGGATGGGAAGAGGGGGGTTGAGGAAAGGTGAGGGGCCCCTGACCCGTCCCGGGGGTCCAATAAGGGTTGTGTCTGACGTTCCCACCGACTTTGGCTGGGGTTGTCAAATTATCTGGGGAAGTGGTGACCTAGTCAAACCCAAACAAGAAACATTGGGTTTTCTGAACAACCACGCCGCTAGATGACAGCGGCAAATTTGGCCTCACCCAGTGGCCCCCGCTGCGACGTCCCCTTTTCTGTTGCGACCCCGGGCCTGCCCAGGGGAATGTTTATTGCCCTGCCACCGATGTGAAGAGCCTGCCCCCTCTGTCTGACATATATTTGTTCTAAAATGTACAGACACTGTTTTTTGGAAGTTCCCTTTTTAATGAAAAAATACACAAAACCCAAATAAAACCCAAAAAAGTTTTGGGGGGGGTAACCCCTGGATAAAAAAATTGCGCTCCAGAAATGGGCAGGAAAAATTTTCTTGTATTTTTGCCGTTTAAAAAACACGTGTTTTTTTCTGAATATAAAAGCACAAAAGGCTTAATTAACCTTCGGAATGAATTTTTTACACCCAAAAATTTTTTCCTGGGGTGAAAAAGAACGTTTCTTCTACTGAATACAACTGCAAAAAAAATTTAGTTAACCCTTGGTGTAAATTGCGAAAAGAAAGGGGCCCCAACAATTATCCTTTGTAGGGTGTTAAAACGGCTGATTTTACGGAACACAACAACAGAAAAACTCGTAATTAAAACCCTTCGGATATGAATTAGCTACGCCAAAATGTTTTTCTTTGGTGGTGAAAAAAAACTTTTCTTTTAATGACCCCGACAGCAGAAAACTTAAATTATCCCCTGGGTCTAAAATGCGCAAAAAAAATGAGCAGCCAAAAATTAAGTGGTATTTGGGTTTTAAAAACGCGTTTCTTTAACTGAAAACAACAGCAACAGGCTTGCTAACCCCTTTGGGTATTCAATGGCTCAGAACTGAGCAGATAGCATTAAAATGTATTGCAGCTAATTGGCGCACACTGGGGTTCAGTTTTAAACCCACAAAAACAAAATTTCTTAAGAGAAACAGTCTTGAGACAAGTTGTGACACCCCCCCAAAAAACGCTGTTTTAAAAAAGATTCTTTTTGTATGGATATCATATCGCACATTCCCCACACAGCACAGTGGAGCGGGGGGAGCTGCCAGATCGCGCCCAAAATTATTTAGTGCGGTGAGTCACAGAATCCCGCCGGTTCTGATTGGCTTCATTCTGCACATTTCATGTAGGTCCCCTTTCTTCCTCCCAGATTTTCTTTGCCCAGTAACGCAATGTGCTCGCGCCATTTTATCAAAAAAAAAAACACGCTTCGGACCCCGAATTTCGACTTATTTCAAAATCGAATTTTTTCCTAAATTCTAAACAAATTCCACTTGTTGAATCAATTCCCCCCTGTCTAGCGTCACTTAAGAGGTAAAAACCCTATTTGCTTTTGGAATTTTTGGGGAAAATTAAAACCCAAACTTGGGTTTGGGCCCCAAAAAGTCCCTCATATGGCCCTAATCCTATCAAAGAGGTTTGTTGAAGAAAAGTGCTAATGGTAAGCATTCTGTCCATGGTTTGTTTAGTTTTTGAATTTCTTTTGAAATCATTGATTTTAGGGAGTCATTCAACCTCTCTACTCAACCACTACTTTCTAAATGATATTCAGTATGAAAGGCTTGCTCTATCCGTAACACATCCATGATCTTGTTCATGACTTCTTCAGTAAAATGTGTGCCTCAATACATTCAATTGTTTCGGGAACTCCAAATCTGCACACTACTTCTGACAGTAGCTTCTTGATTGTAGCTTAGGCAGTTGCTTTAGCAATTGGGAATGCTTCAGGACATCCAGAAAAAAAGATCACGCCAAAAAGGGAAAATACTCTTATTTCCCATGGGGGCAATTGATATAGTTGTTTCCCGTCCTGGAAAGGATTTCTGCTCTGGCGTATCAATGTGGGTCTCACTTTCCCTCCCATGTTTGTTTCTTGCACATTCTATCCCCTTTAGAGACGGGGCGCAACAGTTGAAAACCCAGGGGCACCCCCAAAAATTGTAAACCCCAGGGGGGGCGTTATAGGGTCCTAAAAATCCGGGGCTCGGGCACTTTGTGTTTTTTCCCGCCTCATTGTAAAACTGCGGATGTTTTTTTACAGGAAAACCTTTGTTCCTGTACAAATTTTTCTGACCCCCACACAGACCCGTCCATCTCTCAGCAGTCACTGTACAGTAAAAATACAATGACAAATTTACTTTTAGAATTTCACTTCATATGACAATACCCCAAAACAGTCACCAAATAATCCACCGATAATGGAGAAAATCTCCAGACAAGTGTTTGTGACAAAAAAACACTCCTACAAAACCAAGACCCAAAACTATTACTACTTAAGGTCAAATAATCCTCCCAGACCCTGACCAAAAGCGCCCCCCAAGTGCTACCAGCTGTAAACAGGCTCTGATTACATATACCACCGCCTACAGGGGCCATAAGTGGTAGATACTTTTATGTAGACTCTGAGACATATAAGTGATTCCCTGCTGTTAATTTATAACTCACCCGAAGTCTTTTTGATCAGGTGTTTACTTTCCCTTTTCTTTCCCTCCGGTTCACACCTTCATGCGATTGCTCCCGGGCCAATATCGTCCCTGAGGATTTTTGGGCACAAAAATTTAGAACCCACATTTCCCAACCCTTTAATTTTTTGTTGCAGTCCCCGTTAGGTTTTAGGGGGATAAGCTTTTGGGGGGCCCAGGCAGGTATATGGGGGCCAGGGAGGTATATGGGGGCCCCCGGGAGTTATGGGGGCATGGGCGAATATAGGGGGACGAGGCAGGATTAGGACACTGAGGAGGTAATAAGAGCCTGAGGCAGGTATATAAAAGCATGAGGGAGGTTAAGGGGCCTGAGGCGTATATAGAGGCCACAGGAGGTATAGGGGGCACAGGCAGATATGGGGCCACAGGGAGGGAATAGGGTTTGAGGCTTATATGGGGGGGATGGGCAGTTATAGGGGCCACAGGCAGGTATATGGGGCCAAAGGGAGAATAGGGGGCACAGGGGATATATGGGGCCACAGGCAGGTATATAGGGTCATGAGCGTTATGGGGGCATGGGGCAGTTATGGGGGGCCACAACGGGATATAAGGGGCCCGAGGCATATATGGGGGGGAGGGGGCAGTTTATGGGGCCACAGGCGGGATATGGGGGACAGGAGGTATATAAAAAAGGGGGAAAGGCAGGGATATAGGGGCAAGGGTTTTATATGGGGGCCCCAGGCAGGGGTATGGGGGCCGGCGGGTTTTTGGGGGCACACAGTAAAAGGGGGCACACATATTGGGGGTCACAGGGAGTATATGGGGGCCACGGGAGGTATAAAGGGCACAGGGAGTATGGGGGGGCCCCGGGAGGGTTATAGGGGCACAGGCAGTATATAGGGGGCCCCACACAGGGATATGGGGGCCACAGGCAGGGATATGGGGGGCCCCAGGCCGGCATTATAGGGGACAGAAAGGGTTGGGGGCCCCAGGCGCTTGGGGGCACAGGCAGGCAAATTTTGGGGCAAGGCAAATATTGGGGCCCAGGGGGGAATGGGGGGAAGGATAAATGGGGGGGACAGGGATAATGGGGGCACGGAGGGATATGGGGGCACAGGCGTTTTGGGGCACAGGCAGTATATGGGAGTCACAGGCAGTATATGGGGGCAACAGGCAGGATTTAGGGGCACGGCAGTTATAGGGGGCCACAGACAGGGTAGGGGGCCACAGGCAGCATATGGGGGCCACAGGGAGGGGTTATAGGGGCACAGGCAGGGTATTGGGGCCCCGGGGGAGGCATTAAGGGGAAGGCGGGGTATGGGGGGCCCAGGCAGGGGTTATAGGGGCAGAGGCAGTTATAGGGGGACACAGGCAGGGAAACGCTATAAAAATAACAAATTAATACCACCTTAACTCCCCCGGCGAGGGGTTGTTGTGTCCTTTTCCCCCCGCGTCCTCCCCCACCCCCCCCCAGGAAACCCCTTCCCCGGGCGGAAAGGGGTGGAAAGCCTATGACGCGGGCGCCCGAGGGCCGGGGCCGCGGGGGTCCCTCGCGCGTGAGGACCCGGCAGCCCCCGCGGGTTTTGGAAACCTGCGGGTCCGAAAAACTGTCGGGGGGGGGGCAGGGAGCGCTGCCTCTCTGCCCGCAGAAGCCCGCAGTTGTATGTGGGGTTCCAGCGGACGCCCCGGGCAGCTGAAGAGCCAGTCGGTGTTTCCGGGCCCCCCAGCGCAGGGCCTGGAGCCCGGGAAAACTCGGGGCCGGGGGGGTTTTTATTGGGGGGCCCGAGCCACAAAATAAAACAGCCAAGCGACCCCCCTTTGAAACCAGGTCGAAAATGACAGTCTTCAAACCTGGTTTTTGGACCCCATTTGTGCTTTGGAAATTAAAGGAAAAAGGCCCCTTAGAAAACATAAATCTTTTTCCCAACTCCCCAAAATTTCCCTTTGGTTTTTGGGTTTTTTCATTTTCCATCCCAAAATTTTTCTTTTCCCCAAAACCTGTTTTTTTAAAAATTTTTTGGGTTTTTAAAAAAATTTCCATGGGGGGGTTTGTAGTGTTTTTTTTCTTGCAGTGCTACGGAATTTGTTAAAACCGGGTTTTGGGGGTCTGCTGTTTTCACCCTTTCCCCGGCTTGGGGGGACGTATGCTTACGTCCTAACTAGGTTGGCGATTACTTTGGGACAAATCGTAATCGGGTCGATGGTCGATGACGGAAAATAACCAATAAGATATTGGGATGGTCGAGGTTTGATTATACCAATGATTTTTAAAAGTCTAGGGGGAGAGAAACCAACCCCTTAATTTTACCCCCAAAAACAGGGCTTGAAAAGCTAAATTTAACATCCAAAAACAGTAAAATTGGAAAATGTTTACATCTTGGGAAAAACAACTTTGGTTTAAAAGCACAGAAAAAAATCCCCACCCCAATTCCCTATCCCTGTCTTGTACCACAGAAATGCCCTTTTTAAACCTGCTTCCCCAAAAATTTAAAAAGTGCCAGAAGGCGGTATGTTTTGAAAAATCTTTTTTTTGAAAGGGTTTTTGAATATCCCGGCCTGGAATGCAGCATAGGCCCCAAAACCAGATGCCCCCAGTTTTTAAAAAGTGCCGGAAAAAAGGAGTCTTTCAACCCCCTTTTTTGTTGAATGGACTTAGACTATACCTGTCCGGGGCCACAGAAATGCCCCCTTAAACCGGGTTTGCCCCCCCAAATTTAAAAAAAGTGCCGGAAAAAAGGGAGTTTTTTTAAAACCCCCAATTTTAGGGGGAATGGCCCTTTAAAAATTTATCTGTTTTGTCCCCACATTTATAAAGTTTTAACCGGGTTAAACCACAGATTTAAAAAAGTGCTGGAAATAGGTGTTTTAACCACCATGTTAGTTTCCGGGGAACATTGATTTTACCTGTCCTGGGCCAAGGGACCCCAAAAACCTTTGTTTGTCCAGATCACAAGGGGCCCACTTGCTATTTTTAAAGTGACTGTTTTTGGGGTTTATTTTTTGGGTTAATTTGACATTTGTTTACGGGAATTTTATTTGGGAAGTTTTTTTTAATGTTTTACTTTTATTATCTTTTTGTTTTTTTTTAATTTGGGGTTTAACATACAAATACCCCCCCTTTCCCCTGAAGTTTTTAAAGGTATTTTTTGGCACCTATCAACCTGTGGTGACTACAAAGTTGCTGTATTCAAATTTAACTGCAAAGTAGAATTATCAACAAAGCTGGCCTGCGCCAAAGTGAAAAAACACGTATCGGAAATGTATTCGGATAATAAAAGGTATGTTTGGCACCTTTCAATTCACCTGTGGTGACTACAAAATTGCTGTATTCACATTTAAGTGCAAGGTGCCTCAATGAACAAATCTGTACTGCGCCAAAGTGAAAAAAACACGTATCTGAAATGTATTCGGATAATAAAAGGTATTTTTTGCATCTATAAACCTGTGCTGACTACAAAATAGCTGGATTCTAATTTAACTGCAAGGTGGCTATATCAACAAAGCTGGAATGGGCAAAATTTAAAAAGAACACCTATCTGAAATGTATACTGATAATAAAAGTGGAGTTTTGCACCTAACAAAGAGACCTGCAGTTACTAGAAAAGATGTGTATCCTAATATAAGTTCAGGCTGCCCAATATCCAGGAAATATTTCAATAGAAAACTGTTAATAATAAAGCTATTGCAGTGCAATGTCTACACTAAGTCTTGGTGAACTATATCCAGTATTCTTTATAGAGCTTGTCTGTGTTCGCCTGCGGCCCCCGTCACTTTACAGCGGTAGATGCTCCTTTAAAATTCTCTACCTAACTACATAAAATCTTCAAATCTCTGATCTAACTAAGTTGTAAGGATCACAGCTAACAGTAGAGCTTTCTCTGTGAAGAAATAGAATAATTTCGCTGAGCTGTTTGGACACAGGCAGAGCACACGTCCTACTGCTATGAGACGCTGACAGACACTGATCATGAACAGGAAGGGCTGTTCTATGTAAAACGAGGTCATGTGATTTTTCCAGCCAATCAAAATCATACACATCCCAGTCATGACGGCGCACACACATCTCAACCTGCTCTATTCTGTAAGCTGATTTGATGGCCGCCAAAATGACAGGAAGCGCCGAAAATGCCGCGATATTAATAGATGATGCACAGATTTCAACCTAAATTATCGCATGATCTAAAAATTTCGATCAACATAAAAACTGTGCCAATTTCAACTTTGTCGATGATAATCGCTCAACACTAGTCCTAACGGGAAGTGAGTTCCTGCAAATGGACGTATGCATACGTCCTGGCGATTGTGCGGACTTACAAGCGATCCCCGCATGATTGCGACATGGGACCAGCGGTATATTGCCGCTGGCCTCATGCCGCATCACTCACAGCCGGAGTGAACTCCGGCCACGGGTGTTTAACCCCTTAGCTCCGATGATCAATTAAGATCGTCGGAGCTAAGACGCAGACAGGAGGAGGGAGCTCCTCTTGCCTGCTACCAGCGTGCTGCCGCATGATGGTGCGGCAGCGATCTCTTACCAAATGGCCCGGGAAGTGAAAGTCACTTCCCGGGTCATCTTTGACGTCACTATGCCCACAATGCCTGACAGTTGCCATGGCGACCAGTACACAGCAGCAAAGCTGTGTACTGGCCTGCCTTGTAACAGCAATCTTCAGATTGCTGTTACAAATCTCCTACGGGGAAAAGTAAACAAAAGTGTTCAAAAGAAAAAAAAAGTAAAAAAAAGTGAAACTCAAACACAAAAAATAAAATAAAAACACGTACACCGCCCAAAAAACAATGACGGAACTGCGTTTTTTCCCCCATTTTCATAGCCCAATACTAAAAAAAACTATGGAACACCTGTGCACCAAAATACACAATATACCACGGTTCTGGTACTTTGGCGGCTTTGCAAATGCGACATGGCCCCACCAAACTCTGCGCTCCAAAAGCCAAATAGCTAACTACCCCTCTGGATATATTCCTTAAGGGGTGAAGTTTCCAATATACGGTCTTTTTAGGGGTGTTTATTACGTTTTAGCACCTTATGGTGTCTGCAAACCTGAAATGGCGTAATGAAAATCGTAATGAAAATGAGACCTCAGAGTCTGGTAGGTGTTCCTCCTATTCTGGGGCTTGTGGTTGAGCCAAATCACTCCCTAAGGCCACATATGAGCTATCTCTGAAAATGTCAGAATCTGGGGAATCAAAATTACATTGCATTTCCCTGATCACATCTACCTTGTTCTTGTGAATAATAGATAAAAATTGAAAATCTGCATAAAAAGTGAAATTTTGAAATTTCACCTCCACTTTGCTTTAATTCCTGTGAAACACCTAATGCGTTAATAGACTTCCTAAATGCTGTTTTGAATACTTTCAGGGGTGTAGTTTCTTATATGAAGTCACTTATGGGGGTATCTAACATACAGGGCAATTAAAATCAATTTAGAACTGGACTAGTCCCTAAAAAAATGTATATTGCAAATTTTCTAGAAAATTTGAAAATTACTACTACATTTCTAAGTCCCCTAATGTCGTAAAATAAAAAAAAAAATAAAAAAAATTATGCCAACCTACAGTAGACATATGGTAGATCCTAGTTATAAACTATTTTAAGTGGAATAACTATCTATTTTACATGCGGAAATTTTTGAAGTTTGAAAATGATACATTTTTAAAATTTTTCACGATACTTTGATATTTTTCACAAATAAACAAGTAGTTTTTGGACCAAAATTTCTTACTATCTTAAAGCACAATGTGTCATGAGAAAACAATCTCTGAATCACATGGATAGGTTAAAGTGTCAAAAAGTTATTCTCACATAAAGTGACACATGCCAGATTTAAAAAAATGGGGCTCTGTAAGAGGCAAAAACTGGCTCCGGCGGTAGGGGGTTAAGTTGTTTGGCAAGCTATGTGGTTTCCTTTTGCTTCACTGGCATCTGTTCTGGAATGGCCTTTAACCTTGATGACTGCAACTGTTGTAAGCCATAGCAATGCTTTCATCAATGCTCGCACTGCATATCCTGTATAAAACCTTCCAGCCAAGGTATACCAAGAACCATCGACGAATAACTCAAAATCATGGTTTTCTAATGGCTGATGTGTAACGTGTAAGGGGTGGGATTCAAGGTGTTACAATGCTGAATTGTAACATTATCTGGCATCAGTAGGGCAAATTGTAACCTCAAATGTCTGGCAGTGGATAAATGTTGCAGTTCAACTTGTGTCAGTACTGCAGAAATGTCATGAGGAGCATATACGGTCACTGGGTAATTTAAGACAATCTCTGCTGTTTTGTCAAGCAAGACCTGTACTGCAATGGCAGCCCTTACTCAAGATGGAACCTTCCTTGCAACTCGATCTAGTCTCGCTGAGTAATAAGCAACTGGGCATTGTTGACCTGTTCGGGATCGTAGCAATACAGATGTAGCATGACTTGCAGTCTCTGTACACTGCAGTCTAGAGGGTTTTGTGTAGTCTGATATACCTAAGGCAAGAGAGGATGAAATGGTTAATGCCAGCTTATAAAATGAGTCAATAGCTTCATCAGTAAGTGGAAAGGGGGTAGTTTTCAAGCAATCATACAAGGGCTGCATCAAAGCTGAAGTATTTTGAATCCATGGTCTACAATAGAACACCAATCTCAAAAATGTTCTGAAGGTAGTAATTGGGTTTGAAATGCCAATGGTTTCTATGGCTTTTTTCCTTTCAGTAGTGAGATGTATTACCCCTTATGAGATGCAAAGTCCTAAAAACACCACTGTAGAACAACATAACTGAAGTTTTTTCCTCGAAACCTTACCACCCTTTTTATGTAGGAATGTTAGTAAAGAAACTGATGCCAATTTACAAATACCTAATGATGGCGTACAGATCAGCAAATCGTCAATGTATTGAAGGACCCCTGTTTGTGGGGATGGTGACAGCTATTCTTCTAAAACTTGGTGCCATCGCTGCTGTAAACATACTAGGGGAGCTCTGTGCACCTTGAGGTAGTACAACCTATGTACAGGCAGTCCCCGACTTACAACGTTTCGACAGGCAGTTACAAACGGAGACTTATGGGGCGAGGCTGGGTATGCTGACATCACACACTGAGTCACACCCCATATTAGCCAAGTGCCAGAATGCCACAGCAGCACATCAGAAACAGGAGGTGTGATGAAACCTTCTAAACAAAGCACAGACAGCAAAACAAATGTAAAAAACATTCACTGCACTATCCAAAACTAAAAACAAAAATATTTTGCTGGAGTTACATTTAATAAATATGCCTGTTCCGACTTACATACAATTTCAACTTAAGAAAAAACCTACAGTACCTATCCTGTTCATAACCCAGGGACTGCCTGTATATTGCTTTGAGTTGTGGGTAAAAACAAATAGGTACCAGTATTCTTTATGCAGTGGGACTGACCAGAAGTCGTTTGCAATGTCAATAACTGTGAAATGGCTTGTAGTGCTGGGAATTTGGGTCAACAAAGTATGTGGGTTTGCTACGATGGGTGTGTTTGAGACTATCACTGCATTCACTGCCCAGAGGTCATGAGCCAGCCGGTCTTTTGAGGGCTGCCCTTTTTCTACCTTCTTTTTCATGGGCTTTAATGGCATGTTGCATGGGGACACCATTTCAATGGATGTAATTTTTTATGATATCTAACAAAGGATGTTCCTAGATATCCTGAGATATTACATCCATTTGAGCAATGCTAAGTGGGTACTGCAGTTTTCTTGGTAAAAGGCATCAATCTTTTAAATTTACCTTGGCAGTTGGAACATTTAGTCTGCCTACTTCAGTGGGACCCGCTGAACACATTCCCTGTGAAAGATTAAGGTAAGCTTTCTGTCTCATCAGGGGTTAAAGAAGAAATAAATAAATTCCAGTGGTTGTGATCACAAGCCGAAAAATCTCTTCCTCATTTAACTTGCCTTGCAATCTCACTGCACCGTGAGCCATATACTGAATGCAGGCATGGATTTTTGACAACGAATGAGCCCCCAAAATATTCACTGGGGCAGTATTACTGACAATGAGATGGCTGAGCATACTTTGTGTGGGCTTGAATCCCACTTGTATTGGTTTTTTTAGGAGCATGAAAACTGGACAACTATCTAGCCCCACACAAGAAATAGTATCTTGGGAAAGATGTGACTGAGCAACATGTGTGCTGTGTATAACCTAATTGGAGGCTCCAGTGTCTATCTGGAATGGAATTGGGCTCCCCCACTCAATAGAGTTGGGTATCATTGGAGTAGGATCTTACACTGTGCCTGCTTTCTATGGGTTATTGAAGGGATTCTGCTGGCATGAGGTTAATTAATCAGCAGCTGGAGGAAGTGGAGAAGGATACTCAGGCCTATGGGGGTAATGGGTATATCTGGTTGAATATTCCTCATGCTCTTAAGAGTTGGAGGCTAAATACCTTTGATTCTGCCTAAGGGCCCTGCCGTCTCTTTTACACAATTAAAGCACGCGAATGGATTGTGTCTGTCTCTGATTTTGGTTTTGGTTATTCCCTGGCTGGTAGTAGGCAATCCCCACTTGGTTGAAATGCTTTCCAGTATTTAATTCTATTCCTTTTGCCACTTTCATTACAGTTTCAGGTGCAGATGTGCACCAGTCGGGTTTAAAAATGTTGTGAACCTCACGTATGTGTCTGTTCAGCGTTTCAACAAAAGCATTCAACAAAATATGTTAGTGAGAGCTGGATTCATGTTTCAAATCAACCCACCTCTGCTACATCCTGGAAAACAATGTTTCCACTGCTCTCCCTTTATTCTGTGTCATGTCCGTCAAGGTTACAGACTGATCTAGTAACCGACATTGTCTCCACTCTATTAACTTTTTCACATACTCCTCTCCAGTTCCTCTTGCTGTCTCATCATGTGAGCAGTTTAATATGGCCTTTAATATAATGCGCAGGAATGCATCATTTGTCTTTATATTTACTAGGTCTTCAAGATCTTTCCAACAAGCCGTATAAGTCTTATATTTGCTCTGTACCGCCCTACGAAAGGGCATATGGTATTCTTCTGGTTTTGGAAGTTGGTTAATTAATGAGAACATTTCTGTTGGCTCTCAAGGTCTGTACTTCTCTGGAGGTGGAGGTGGGGACCACCCCTTTGTTAGTGGACTGGCTGTGAAGAAAGGATTGGTTATTACTGGTGGTAGAATTTATGACTTTGCTGGAGTTAACTGAGGGGGATCTATTCTGGCCCTTTGTTTGGGGCGCACCACCTGCTGAGGTTCAGGGAAAGATGTTGGCTAGTGAGAAATTGCCCCTCTTTCAAACATCTATGTGCCCCCCTTCCCTTTTGAGTATTATAAGCAGCTTGAATTGTCTGATTGAATCTCACTATGTTTCTAAGGACCTGTTGATATTGCTCTTTAAAATCCTTACTTGCAGCTTCAATGTTTGAATTATGTGCTGCTTTTCCTGATGACCATCTGTCTGATAGAGTTCTATTACTTCGTGTGTAACATGTGTCCTCTGGTTAGTCTGACAGTGTCTTAGCTGGTTGATTCATCATAGTAGGGACAGGAGAATCTAAAATGTGAACTTATGGATTTTGGGGTTGATGTCAGCATTCATTATAAGGCACAAAATGAAATAACCCTGCTCTCCCTGTCTCTGTGTTGTCTGGGTGCTTCTGATCGTGTGCAGGGTAATGTTTACCAACTCTTGGTTTCATTTGTTTGTCTACCATGCTCTATACATATTTTCCTTCATGCAAATCTTCCCACAAAACTCCAGTAGTTACAAGTTTTGAAACCCTATGCCATTTTATACCCAAGGGTTCATTTGTGGGGTAATTAGGAGTCAAATACAGGGTGTGCATTTATCATATACAGACATCTTCATTAAACAGAGTCTGTAGTATTGTAAATTTTTGATCAAACAGTACGTCAGACAGAGAGGTGGCAGGCCCAGAGTGGCAGTGGCACAAACATTCCTGGAGCAGGCACGGGTCACAGCACATTAAGGGGACGTCGCAGCAGGTATGACTCGGTGAGGCCAGAGTTACCGTTGTCATCTAGCGGCTGTGTGTTCTTGATTGGTTGACTAGGTCATCAACTTCCTCCCAGTTGACATCTGACAACCCCAGCCAAGAGTCTGTGGGTTTGTCAGAAACAACTCTTAGTTGGCATGGCCTGGGAGCAGGTCAGGGGCCCTCATCTGTCCTCAACCCGCCTCTGTCCCGTTCGGTTCCCGCAGCCATAGAACTACTATGTAGTGGGAGTTCTGCACCACTATACAGTGAGGACGAACTATTTGAGGACAGTCAGCAGCTACTTGGCAGCAAAGAGGTGGGGCAGACATCTGCTGCTTCTTGCAGTAGGTAGTCAAATAGTGATGTGGAGAGTGGCATGGGAAGTTACGTTGCAAGCGTTCAGGCTCTGCATACTGACACCGTTGAGAAGGACAACAGTGATGGGCAAACACTTATCAATGACAATGTAGCTGATCAAACTTTGGAGCCAGGTGAAGCAAGGGCTTCATCATCATCGTCGGGAGAAGAGGGCATCAGATTGTGCGTCAGGCAGCGGCGGAGCCAGCAAGTCGGTAGTGTGGCCGTGAGTCAGCAGGGTGGCAGCAGTGCGAGGTCGGAAGCCAAATGGCCACGAGGTAGATCACCCGCTTTGCAGGTCCAAGAAAGTAGCGGCACAGAGGCTCTCCGAGGCAGGGGCTGGAGTAGTCAGGCAGTGCGGAGCCTGGGCGGTAACATCACCTACTTGGCGGTGTGGCAGTTTTTTGCCAAGACACCGGAGGAGCCGAACATGTGTGTATGTAGAATCTGTGGGCAGAAAGTGAAGAGTGGCCAGGAAGCTAACGTTGGCACCACAGCCCTGTATCAACATATGCAAGGTCACCATCCAGTGGCCTGGGAGAAACGTGTCTCAGATGTGGTGGTCCATCCTGCCACAGCAACAGCAACAGCACCCAGTGGCATGCATGCCATTTCAGTCAGTCAAGGCTCCACCACCTCTGCCGAAGGGAGCTGTTTTTCTTTCCCCTCATCTACCGGTCCAGATGCTCCTGCTCCTCGCTACTCATGGCGCCAGCAGTCGTTCACCGAGGCGATTGCCAAGAGACAGCAGTATGCGTCCAACCATCCTAAGGTGCAGAAGCTGACCGTGCTCCTGTCCAAGTTGTTTGGTACTTTCGGTACCTCCCATTCCCAAATGGGGGACTCTGTAACCGTTCAGGAGAACTAAATGCTTGTGCCGAGCCGAGGTGGAGAGTCCTAAGCCGTTATTTCTTTTCAAAAAAGGCAGTACCAGTCCTGCACAAATATGTAGAACAGAAGGTGGGCCACTCCTTGAGCCTATCGGTGTCTTCAAATGTGCACAGCAGCGTGGACATGAGGAGCTGTATATATGGTCAGGGACTGTACCTGTTCTTTACGGCCCAATGGGTGAATGTGCTTCCTGCCCAGCCACACCAACAACTTGGACAAGAGACGCCGCTTTCTCTTCCACGTTGTCAAACTGCTGATTTTACGCCAATGTCCGCCTCCTCCTCCACCACCACCTCAGCTTCCACAAGTCTAAGTTATGCTCATCATACCACATGTGTAGGGCACAGTGGTGTCATGCAGTTCTAAATTTGGTTTGCCTGGGCGTACAAAGTCACACAGGGGAGGAACTGCTCCGGGTCATGCAACACGAAATCAATGTGTTTTTTTTCCGCGACAACTGCAAATCAGAACCATGGTGAAAGACAATGGAAGGAACATGGTGTCCGCACTGTACCGAGGAGGGCTGAGCCATGCACCTTGCATGGCGCACGTGTTCAATCTGATTGTCAAACGGTATCTCAAGTCTTCCACCAATCTGGAAGACATTCTAAAAATGGCCAGGAAACTGTGCATGCACTTCATCCATTCTTACAAAGCCAAGAACACCCTCTTTGAGCTGCAGCGGTAGAATGGCCTCCCCCAACATAGGCTGATATGTGATGTTTCCACAAGTTGGAATTCCAGCTTTCATATGTTGGACCGATTGTATGAACACAGAAAGGCCATTAATGATTTTTTTGATGATCGAAGCGGACAGGAGTACTCCTCTGGGTAATTTTGATATCAGCCAGTGGCAGCTCATGCGTGACACTTGCCGTTTGCTCAGGCCCATTGAGGAGGCCACGTTATTTGTCAGTCGCCAGGACTACGGGATGAATAACGTCATTCCACTGCTTCATCTGTCTGGTCAGGGGACTGGAGACATGGCGACTACATATCACGGTCAGGAGGAGGACATTGGAGCACAAGTAGTGTCTGGCAAAATGAGTGTTTTTTCTACTCAGGTGCAAGGTGAGGAGAAGCAAGAGCAGCCGGAGGAGGTAGAGGGAGATGAGGAAGATGAGGCAGATGACCCAGACACACCGTGGCAGTATACAGTGGAGATGGAGGCAGGGAGTCCCTCAGAGTCACTTGCAAAGATGGCCTGCTGCGTGCTGATTTTCCCGGCTAGTGACAGCCGAATAGTCTCCATCCAACAGAGGGATGACTTCTGGCTCTCCATCCTCTTGGACCCTTGCTACCGGTTCAAAATGGGAGCCTTTTTTCACCTGCCGAGAGGGAGGACAAACTCAAGTACTATAGAGTAATCGTATGTAGTCAGTTGGCGGCTGCCTATGTGCGCCATCGTCCATCCTCTGACAGGTCTGACCAGGGGGTCCTCATTGCTCACGTACCACTACCATGGCTGCTGTGGGGTGTTGGGGGGGGGGGGGGTAGGAGCAGTACCAGTCATTTAATAGCAGCTTTCTTCATCCGCCTGGTGAGTACTCACCAGCAGCATCAGCAGGACCTGGAGCAGACGCTTAACCAGCAGGTGGTGGCCTACTTGGACAGCACTCTGCCACCCCACATAGAAGTTCCGCTGAACTGCTGGGCAGCCAAACTGGATGTACGGCTGCAACTTGCTAAGTTTGCACTGGAGAAGCTGTCCTGCCCGACTAGTAGTGTAGCATCAGAGCGGGTGTTCAATGCCGCGGGGGCCATAGTTACCCCAAGGAGAACTTGCTTGTCCACCCAAAATGTGAAGAGACTCATCTTTGTCAAGATGAATCAGGCGTGGATTGGCCGGGTTTTCCACACCCCAAATTCTTATAAAACAAATTAGACACCATGACGCCTCACCAAAACTTTAGAAATGAGTAGGGAAAATTCTTCTGGTCCCTGCCTCAGCATTACTCTGATGCTCCCCACCCCCTGATGCCACACATCTGCTGCCAGCTGCTCCATCTACACCCCACTTTACCGGGACTGGTTTCCCACCCTTTCCCCCACTCTTAGTAGGCCATTATGTAGACTTCTGATCTGCCGCCACCTCCACAGCGTCTTTTGCACTCTGTGCCACTGATTTGCTGCCACCTCCTCAATTTTGTCCTTGCCACTTTTGGGCCCTCTGATTTTTGGCTGCCCCCTTTCTGAAATCTGTCATTTGCAACCTTATGGCCTACTGTGTTGCGGGGCCACCTTTCAACCTGTCATTTCCACTCAGCCTGTGATTTTGGCCCCCCTGCTAAAACCCTGTATTTGCCACTCGGGCCCCTAGTTTGTTGCCCCACCCTCCACACTCTGTCTTGTCATCTGGGGCTACCAGCTGCTACCACCTCCATACTGTTATTGTGCTAACGGGACCTACGATTTTTGCTCCCCTCCATACTCGTCATTGTCCCCACTCTTTTCCCTAAATTTTGCTGTCACCCCCTCAATCTGTCCTTGCCACTCGGGGCCCTCTGATTTGCTGCCATTTCCACACCTGTCCTTTCCCCACTCTGGGGCCTGCTCAGCTGCTGCCACCCCCCATACGTGTGATTGTCCAAATCGGGCCTACGAATTGTGCCCCCCTGCTCAACCTGTCATTTGCCACTCTGTGGCCTACTGATGTTGCTTCCACCTCCCCACTCTGTCATTGTGCCACTCTGTGGCCTACTTATGTTGCTGCCACCTTCTTGCCTATCATTTCCACTTTTGGGGCCTACTGTTTTGCTGACACCTTTTTCCCCCTTATTTGCCACTTGGGGGCCTACTGATGTTTTGCCACCTCCAATCGATTGTTCCACTCTGGGGGCCTACTCAGCTGCTGCCAACTGACCACTGTCTCACTCGAACACCCTGGGTTTCCTAATGTGTTTCCACCCTCCACCACCATGACGTTGCCACTATGTTTGGTTTTTTCCCCCTTTTTTTAATCGCAGAAGGGTGAAAAGGGCAGATTGTTGATGATTAGGACCAAAACCAGAGTAGATACAAACAAGAAACAGGGAAAAAATTTCCCTTTTTCTGGTCATCTCTGTTTTTGGTCAACTCCTGTTTGTTTTTGGCTTTGCAAAACTGATGGATTTTTACCCATTGAAGCAACACGACGGATCAAAGGAAGGGAAAATGATCAGTGAGCAATGCAAAATTATGCTGAATCCTCCCACTCTTTTTTGGCGGTTGGGGGGAACTCTACATTTCACTTTTTTTAAAAACAGGTCCGTCAAAATCTGTGGAATCATCTGAGTTGGTGTAAAAGGATGCGCTCTTTGACGCTATTTTAAGGGTATTTGGGCCCCCACTTGGGTTTTTTTCCAACTGGCGCTACATTACCTATCGGCGAATTCCCACTTCAGTTATTTGGTCAGTTTTGCCCCTGTAACTGCCCAGAGAAGGGAAGTGTGAAGTGATTCTAATAGCGGCGGCTGTCATCTGTGTTCCATACTAAAACACAGCATTGTCTCAAGACCAAACCACGTTCCCTATGCATATTTGAGTATGGCACAGTGTTCTACAACACCATACGGGCCCTCAAAGCCAGGTCATAGCTGTTTTTAACGTGATCCGCCATGAATAAATTTGGGTCAAAACGATTTTTTGTGGAAAATTCGGGAATCTGGCGAACCGAATTTTTGAGAAATTCGCCCAACTCTACTCACTGATTCACTGATTAAATTTTGCATGTTATCAGATGTTGACCTGCTAGACTGCAAATACCTTCTTTATCTCCCTCAGGCAAACAAAAATAATCTCCTTGCCATTCTTGTATAGCTACACTCACTTTTGCGACTCCCACCCCCAAGTGAGCCTCAGATTCCTACGTCGGGGTCTGAAATACAACAATCAGACTTTGAGAAAGGGGAACATCTCTCCTTGAGGAAAACACCAGTTAAGGTGTGTAGAGTTGAATTGCCTTTTTGCCCCACAACATCTGCATATCACAAGGCATTAGGAAAGGAGCTGGAAGCTCATCACCCCGGGATGTAACAAATCCCAAATTTTCTTTTGATTCACCGGGTCTTTAAAAAGAAAAAAAAATATTACCAAGCCAATCACTCATCACATAACCGTTTTGGGGTATTTGCCCCTCATCGGTAAAAGGGTGATCTGGCTTGGCTAGAGGGAGGCATTGAGGTTAAAAGGGAGCACTCTCCTTGAAAGAGACCAGTTAAGGTGAGTAGACTTGGATTGCCTTTTTTTTCCCCACTAACATCGCATATCACAAGGCATTAGGGGAAAAGGAGGTGGGGAGCTTATGCGTCCTCTGTTGGATGTAACAAATCCACAATTTACTTCTGATTCACTGAATCTTTAAGAAGCAAAAGGAATATTAGCCAAGCCAGTATCACTCATCTACAATGAGACTTTGAAATACGACACTGTCAACTTCACAAATGCTTTTCAACACAAGAGGTCTCCCTTCACCACCTTTTGAACAATCACTGCATTTCACCAATACACAAGAAGAGGTTACCCTTCTGCTGAACAATAACAGCATATCACCCTATTTGAAAACCTGGTGATGCCTTTTGGTTTCTGCAGTCTCTCTCCGGCAGTCTTCCACGACTTTATAAATAAGATCTTCAGAGGCCTCCTATATGCTTTTGTCGTGGCCTATCTTAACAACATCTTGATTTTCTTTACAGTTTTCAAGTCTCATTGTGACCATGTGCACCTATGGACCAACCACCTCTAGGCCAAACTAGAGAAGTGCGTATTTGAACAGAATAATCTGCCATTTCTTAAATACATTGTCTCTGATAAGGGTCTGCAGATGGATCCTGCTAAATCGTTGTCTGTTCTTCAGAGGCCTTCACCAGTTTGACTCCAGGTCTTTCTGGGTTTCGTCAAGGATTACCGCTTGTTTGTTCTCTACTTCTTTACCCTGGCAGCACACATGTTGGCTCTAACCAAAAAACGCAGTATTTCCCCGTCTCAAAGCACCAGCACCCATTCTAACCTCCTCTACTTACAAACCACCTAGCGGTTAAACCATTGGCAGGGCAGGTGGTCTCTCTTCTTCTCCTGATTTGGCTCCCAGCCGCACTTAAGTCTTGCAAAGAAGAATTTAAAATCAGATGCTCTCTATTGTTCCTTCATACTTTGGGACCTGATTCTAAACTGGAGCATATTATATCCACGGAATGCATAAACTTTGCTGTTCCCATTGACCTCCATAAGGCTCTTCCAGGGAAGACTTTTGTATGCCCAGTCTTAAGAACATGTATTCTTCAGTAAGGTCACTCTTCCAAGCTTGCCAGCCATCCGGAAATTAAAAAAATCTCTGCCACTGATTTCTCGACTATTGGTGGCCCACTTTCTCTCAAGACATCAAAGATTTTGTTCTTGAATGTTTTACACAGGTACACCAAGCTCATAACAAAGCTTCACATAAGAAACCTTCCAGACTGCTACTGCCTCTGCCTATACCTTAAAAACCCTGGACCGATATTGATATGGACTTTTTTTTATTGATTTACCTCCCTCCTTGAGACATATAGTCCTCTGAGTGGAAACAGATGTCCCATTTTGTACTCCCAGGTTTGCCCACATTGCTTCAGCTTGCCTCCCACTTCTTTCAGTACTTATTCCACCTACATGTTCTTCCTCTCCATATTGTGTCTGATCATGGGGTACAATTTGGGCATGTCCCAACGGCATGGGTTTTTGGCCGTTTTTTCAGCTGGTTTGCGGTTTTCAGACTGCCTGAAAAACCGGCCGAAAATGAGCACAATTGTGCTCTATGGTAAACCCGTGCAGCAGTCCGCACTGCACGGGTTTTCCGCCCGGCGTGTGCTCTGTTCCTGGACTTCTCTTCTACCTAGCGCCCTCACTCTAATGGTCGAGTGTAAAGAGTGAAACAAGTCCTTGGGAATTACCTTTGCCACTTCATCTCTTCCGATCAAGACAAATGGGCTGACTTACTTTCCTAAGCCAAATTTTCATACAATCATCTCAATTCTGACTCTGCTAGAGCCTCTCTCTTCTTCATTGTTTATGGCGACATCCCTGCCCTCCTCTCTCCCTGCCTTCCAACTTAGATGTTACTCCTGTGGATTTCCAAATTCAAGAAGTTTCTCGTATCTGGCAAGAGACCAGGCTATATCTCCTCCAAGCATCCTCCCGGGCCAAAACTCAGACAGATAGAAAGCAGAGACCCCCTCCTGTGTTCTGTCCTTGAGATAAGGCACAGCTGTCTGCCAAGTTCTCCTGAAGATCCCCAGTCTGAAGCTTGCCCCATGCTAGTGCTCTTTCCGGTTATTTAAAAAATTAATCCAGTCTGCTACAAACTCAGTTTGCCTTCATCTATGTGGATCCCAAATTCCTTTCATGTCTTGTCCTCAACCTCTTTTCCCAGAAACCTGTGACATATCCTACTGAAGCAAATTCCAGCCACATCTACAAGTTTCAGGAAATACTGACTGAAAAACAGAGGTTTTTCTCAGAGTTAAAAAAAATACTACCTTGTTGATTGGAAGGGATGTGAACCTGAAGAAAGGTCCTGGGAGCCTCATGAAAATGTTAATGCCCTAGTCCTCATCTGGATACTTTGTCTTCGGCATACTCTGAAGAAGAGGGGACTTAACGGGTGCAAGGAGGAGGGTAATGTCACGATGAACGCCACAGTCCCCTCTTCCAGGCCACTGATGCACTCGTGTCTGCTGCCACCGTCTTGCCTGTTATTCACCTCTCCCTGATCCTGCTTTGCTGACTGTCTTGGCTTCTAGCTGGTCCTCTAGGGTGTGGCTCTATAAGATTTAAATGGTCAGCGCACTCTTGACACCCAATCACCTCACACTTGGTGTATCCACGACTCGCATTTATCTTGGGCTCTGTGTATAGTTTTTCCTGATTTTGACTCCTTGGCTTATGTTTGCGGACTATTCTCTGCCTGCCACCTACCCTGACCTTTCTGCGTGTGACTCAGTTACGTCTCTGCCTGCCACCTGCCCTGACCTTATCACCTGTAACAATACTACATCTCTACCTGCTCTCAGTATCGTCTGAGGCACAGTGGCTGGCACCACGAATGACCAGGTGAGGGGCTCTGGTGACTACTGGGGGGGTCCTTAGATTTCACTGCCTGGTGTGGTTAGAGACATCTCTCGTGATGAACCACCAGATTTATCACCTGACCGTAACAGTATGGCAGGTAGTAGCAGTGGAAGTGAATTTGAGAGAAGCGTTTTGACGCCTCAACCATTAAGAAAAAAGAACGCAATGACCTGATTCGAGACTTAAATCTCTCTAAGCAAGCATGTGAAGTTTTATCATCCAGATTTAAAAAACAAAATCTTACAAAGACGGATGTTAAAATTACAGCCTATCAGACAAGAGAAGAGAGGCTTCTCCCATTTTTAACCAAGAGAAAGAACTTGTGTACTGCAATGGTATCCCAGGAATTGTACTTCAAATGGGACTAACAGAATATTAACCAAAAGACTGGAAGCTTTTTGTAGACAGCTCCATTAGAGGCTTCATATGTGTTTTCTTGCACAATGGTTAAACGTTATGCATCTGTTCCCGTTACTCACTCAACAAAACTTAAATAATAATATGAAAATCTAAAAAAACTGTATTACAGATAATCCGTTATCATTAACATCAGTGGTTGATTTCTGTTGATCTGGAGACGGTGAACTTCTTGCTTGGACAGCACTAAATACCCATGCTTCATGCGCCTCTGGAATAACAGGGCAAAGCAAGACCATTGGACAAAAGTGTCATGGCCTTTATGGGAAGAAATGTTTGTTGGTGCTACAAATATTATCAACAAGTCGCTGGTAGACAGGAGCAAAATTTTTCTCCCACGGCTTCATACTAAGCTAGGATTGATGAATCAATTTTTAGGGCTTTGGACAAAATGGGTAATTACTTCAAGTACATGTGTAAATCATTCCCTGGACTGAGCACGGAAAAACTAAAAGCTGGAATATTTGATGGTCCTTATATTCATAAACTCATGAAAGATTCCAGTTTTACCCAATCCCTGAATGACACTGAGGCTTCAGCCTGCAAGAGATTTGTGTCCTTTGTGAAGAACTACTTGGGTAATTACAGAGCAGAAAATTTCGAACATTTGGTGCAAGATATGCTCACTAATTTCAGAAATTTGAGAGTTGATATGAGCATAAAGATGCATTTCCATAGCAGACTATGGCAGACTGATGGCAGACTACTGTTGGAGTTTTCAACTTCATTGTCCTGATGACAAATGTAAAAGGAAGTGCATAAACAGTGTTTTTTGAAGCTCTGACATTAATAACATTTGATAACTAATATTGTATAAATTAATCAAATTATACATAACTTTTTCCTGTCACTGTTAGATATTTTTAATTTAAATGTATTTTTGTATGATGTTAGACTGTTTACTTACTAGTTGTAACTAAAATAATAATATTCTTTCAACTCTGAATGGGTTTTAAACGTGTTGCATTAATTATTAAATAATTAACTAGAGCCAATGTGGCACAACTGAAGTCATATTCTTAATCAGCACCATAAGCTAAATGTAAGATTGTTCAGACATTATTGACTCCAAAATCACTATAATCAGTGTAATAAGTCAATCCAGTGGTTGAAGCAATAATAAGTAAGTTACCACAAATAAAAATCTGCTACATTGGTCAGAAATTGGATCCAGACTGTTTAAAATTGCTTGTTTTGATTCCCAGTTGCATTCTAGCTGAAACTATTGAGACTAGTGTAACACTTCAGAATCAGGTTGGGCTTGTTCAGTCGGACCCAAATTTTGCCTGTGATTTATGCAACTGATCAATGCTTTTTCTTGTCTGGAAAAATAAATCACAAAATGAATGAATGGTGTTGCTTTAATGGGGCCCTCTTCAGTTTAATACAAATTTGTTTGGGACAACCCACACCTAAATTTTTTCTGTAACCTTAACCTTAATAACTATGTAACTGTAACCATGACTTATGATTTATGGTTATTTAAAGGTTTTTAGTGGGTTAATTTATTTTCCAGCAAAGGGACCATTGTGGTCAGGCACGTTTTAACACTTTGGCAGGCCCAGTGGAAAGTTTTTATGATTCGACCCTCTTTACCCTACATGGTTCATTACATCAGCACAATGAATTCATATCCAGTCCATATCACCATGACAACTTCTTATCCAGCATCCTTCCTACCTGTTCCTCACCTGTACAAAAACTTCCTTTGCTATTCATACCGTCTGTAACGGATTGCGGCACTGACAAACATATGCCGAAGCGCCGACCACAGATATCCAGGTGTGGATCCTCAGGGCCCACTGCAGGCACAGATGGCAGATGCCGGCGGTGGGTAGCCGAAGTGTAAGTCTGGGTACTGGAGGCTGATAAACGGATGCTGCAGTAAACGTAAGACAGAGTCCCAGACAGGTGCCAGAATATATTTAGCAGCAGGTACAGGTACAGCGGCAGATGTACAATAGGTAAGGGGTCGAGCTCTAGTGCAGAAGACAACAACGAACTGACAAAGAGTACAGATAGGAGGTTCCTTAAGTAGCCAGGGGTCAGAGGTTACAGGGCAGGAACAGGAAGACTGTCTCAATAAATGCGGTGCAGTGACGCGCGCATGCCCCTAGAGGGAGCAGGTGTGCGCACAGGATGTCAGGGAGCTGGAGGAAGCAGAGATGGTGAGGCTTCAGCAGTGGAATGAGCCAGGACAGGTACGTGCAGAGAACCAGGGACAGCAAGGGATGTCGCAGCAGCGGCCGGGACATGAGAGACAAGGGCACGCCGACGGTCTGTGGCGTGAACCGTGACACCGTCAGTGCTGTCACTGTTGTTTTCCCATAACTGTGCTATCTGTATACATACATAAATCAGGATGATGCTGTCTTCCTCACCTTAAAATCTCTGGTCTCCTTTAATCTGACCCTCTGCTCTCTCACATATGATATGTTGCTCATTCCCTATCCTCTTTCACATATAGACCACTGCTTATTCCCCTATGGTTAAACCGGTCTTGGTTGAAGCCTGAATTCTTGTCTGACATCTTGTCTAACATGAAGTCTGGTTACCATAATATCAAGCCTATGTTAAAGTAGCCAGACGTGACATCAGATGAAGTTTTGGACCGGAAATACTCTGGTTTAGGTTGAATATGATTTTGATCCAAAGCACAACACTATTCACAAAGTACTTTCTTTTTCTGTCTTGGTTGCATGAGGGGCAAAATCCAATTGGCAAAATCCAAAATGTAACACTACCTTAATCAAACTGTGTGTGGCACTCAACTTATATGGTACTCCACTTGTCAGTCATCTTATTGCATTGTGGCATACTGACTTTACATACTTTGATTTGATTGATTGTCACACTTTACAACATGCACATATCTTTTTTTACAGAGATTTTAAACTTTTATTCACATTTTTTTTCTGACTTCTAACATACATAACCCTCAAAATGGTTATGTTCTAAATTTCTAGTCCCAAAAATTAAAATTAAAAGGGAAAAAAATTTTCCTATTGAACAAAAAAATGTTTGGAAAAAAGATTGTTTTAAAAGTAAATTTTCCCCCCCTTTAAAGGCCCCCATAGTTTTAAACTTTATGTTTGCATTGCATATTTATGATTTAAGCAGTGTATACAGCAGCAAGCACATGGAAGAAGGGGGAAATGGGGAAATTTAAAGGGGAAAGAAATTTGCTATCGTTGTTTTTGAAAAACCCTTTTTTGAGTGTGGGGTCATGTGTAGTAAACATTCAGGGAAATTGGACAATCTGTCTGATCTTCATACTTATGCATATGGTTTAGTGAGTTTGATGAATAGTAAGGAGCTTAGATTACATCTGATACATTTTCAGATAAGGGATGGGGGAAGGTGAGATCGGCATACTATTTTTTTTTCCTCATGAGCATTTTGAGCCCACACAGGTTTGCCCTTTTTCCTTTAAATAGAAAATTTAAAAAAAGAACATACAAAAATGCAAAAATTAATATAAATTTATTAAAAGGGTATATGGGGGAGATAAAGGGAAAAGAAAAAGGGGGAACCAAGGTTAAAATTAGTGGTTTTAAATCCCCCAAAGTAAAAACTTTTTTTAAAAATTTTAAAATGTAAATGGACAAAGATACCTTACCCCTTTGGCAGGTGATTAATGTCAAAAAAATGTTTTGACGTTTTGGAAAATTTACCCCTTTTTATAAAGTGACATCTAAGGTTATAAATAAAATTAAAAAAGAGCAAATTTAAGGGGGGGGGGGGGCGTGCCCTTGCAATTTTGGGGGACTAATCGTGTCTTGCACGAGCTCCTCCTGAGACTAGCCAAAACACCCTTTCGGGGCCCACAAAAAAGGGGCCCCAGCGCGCAAAAAAAAGGACATCAGCAGCCACCGGGAATACTGCCGAAACAATTTCTAATTTCTTTGCCCAGCTGTAGGGGTTAAAAGGGACGTTTCCCCTTCCCTTCCCGCATGCAGGACTCACCAGTGAAAACCCTTCCCAATTCTTCCTTCAAGGCGCCTGCCGAAAAAAAATCGCAGCTAACACTAAAAGGTCCGTCGGCCCCAAAACTCAGAGACGCAGACTCCCGGTCGCTCCATCCATCAAGTGGCCCTCCGGACACAAACAAAGGGAGCAAATCACATAGGGAGGATCCGGGGTTCCCCCCACTCCAGACAAAAAGGACCCCCCCCGGACACTTCCCGCCGCAGGACCCGAAAGCCCCGGCCCAAACCACACCACCCTGAAAGCACACGGGGCCACAGCAGAGCCGGGTTCAGTGTCCCCAGCAAAAGGATCTTCAGCTCTGTATCCTGAATTGCCACCTCGCCTGTGAACTCACAACCTAGCACCCTTGTGGTCGCCCAAGTCCATCAGATTTGAAGATATGCAGAGATCCCCATGGAGAGGGGCTTTGCCCCCAACTAACAACCCCCACGGATGAAGGGGTCAAGATGGGTACTATCGGACAATCTCTGGGACGACAGTCCTTTCTAGGTAAAGGGTGGTTTTTCCACCCTCTTTTATCGCCCTAATGCTGTTTCTGCTCCCCTTTCCCAAACCCGTGGGGCCCACATTTTGGGAGGGTCCCCCAAACAAAACGGGGGATTCCGGGAGTGGCTTGGTGGTGGGGGGCGGGGCCCCATTTTTAAAAAAGGGAGACCTAAAATCTTTTAAAATCACCCAAAAAAAAATCCCTGGGCCCCCCTGCTGCCCTGACTGGGGTTTCGGGGGTCCTTAAACCCGGACGCTCACACCCCCAAAACCCTACACCCCCGGGGAAAGGCCAAGGGGCCTCCAGCCCAAATCCTAAACCCCTGGGTGGACGCCCAACCCCCACCCTGCCAGCCAAGATTCCCTCCCTGCCGTACCCAAAGTCCCCTTTGTTGGAGCAATTGTAAAACTCAGGCCCCAACCCTTTTGCCCCGCCGGAAGATGCCTTGCCTTGTCCTTGAATCTCTTCCAGAATTACGTGCTTTTCCTCTCCCCCCTCCCCATCAAAAAACTTGAAAGGGAGCTTAGGGCCCAAGAGATGAAAAAAGGGCCCTGGAGACAGAACCTGCACCGGGTTTTTCAGAGGGAATGTGGACAGTTTCTAAAAACTCGGGGTTTTGCAACAGCTGGAAAAAATTCGGGAAATAAACGGCAACCCTTATTTTTCCCAAATTTGCCGACCTCATATTGGCGCATAATTTTTCCCATTACCCAAGTTTCCCTTTCCAAAACTGGACGATTTGGGGAAAACCCGAAACCCAATTTGGCAATAATGTAAGGTGCGAGGTTTTCCCAAAGAAAACCGTTAAGATTGGAGGGGCTGATCCCCCCCCTGACTAAAATTTTCCAAACTTCATTGGAAGCCCCCAAAGGGGACTTTAAAATTGAATTTGAAAGGGGGCTTTTCCCTCAGAGTTAGACCCCACCTCCCCCTAAAAAATAATAGCCCAAAAAAAAGTTTGAAACCTAACCCCTTCAAAAAATCCCCCCCCCCCCCCCCCCCCCCCCCCCCCCCCCCCAAAAACCCCCTTTTTTTAATTTTTTTTTTCCCCCCCCCTTGGAATATAAAAGGCCTTAAAAACTAGGTCTTTTTCCAGACCTTTCCAGACGCAGCGATTAAGCCTTTACTTCAAACTTTCGGGGCAATCCAGAAAATTTCTTTAAAAATTTTTGGGGGTTTCCTTTGGTTTTTCTTCAAGTCAAGCTTTAAGCCCCAAATTACAAATTCTTCCTTTTTCCCGGAAAATTTCCCCGTTTTTACTTTCAACTCCTGGTTGTTCCTGTTTTTTCTTTTCCCGGGGCGGGAAACTTGGCCTTAAACCTGGGGTTGGCACCAATAGTTTGAGAATTTCCCGGGCCCCAGACATCCAACCTTCCCGATCCCACTTACTCACCCCAAAATCTCAGAGGCTTTGTCGTGAGGGAGGAAGCCCTTGACTTTTAAACCTGAAAAGGGCCCGGGACCACCTCGTTGACCCGGGCTGCTCCCCCTTTTGGGGAGACCTAAACTGCGGGCCCAAACCCTTCCCTCCCTTCCTCCCCCCAAATCGACTATCCCCCCCAAATTTCATCTACTGGACCCGGATTATACGTTTTCAGCTTCCCCCCTTGTGCTGGGTTGTATTGTCCAAAAAGTCCTGATGACCCGGAAAATGAAGTAACCCGTCCCCCGGGGGTTTTTCAGATGTAGTCTTTTTGAAGGGGAATTCCCAGAAACCCCAAACTATAGTCAATGTCGTTTCGGCTTTTTTTTTTAACATATTTTAATTTTATTTCCCCATTTAAAAAAAGGGACTTACATCCATTCCATTTTAGTCCAAATGGTGGGATAAAAAGGTAAAAAAAACACCCACCTTCAAAAAAAAGGGTTAAAAACCAAAGAGAAAAGGTATGCATTACCAAAAACCTTTTGTTGTTTTGAAAAAGCCCAACTTTAAATTTTTGTAAAACCCTTTGTTTTTGAAGGTGTGTGTTTTTTTAAACCTTTTTAATCCTACCAGGGGACTATAAGGAATGGTGTTTTCCTTCCCTTTTTTTTAAAATTTGGAAAAAAAATAAAAGTATATTTTTTTAAAAAAAACCCAGTTTTTCCGAAATGTTATAGTGGTGTGGGAAATTCCCCCCTTCAAAAAACTTCATGCTAGCTTGACCGTTGCCCTTTTAATAAATTTTTCCCTTTTTCCCACACCACAGGGACCCCTTAAATAGGGGTTTTTCCTCCCTTCTTTCTGGGGGAAAAACGGGGCTCTTCCCCCTCAAGGGGAGAAAAAGTATTTTTAACCAGGGGGTAAAGTTGATGGTTTCTACTTGGACCCCTTGCAGTTCTGGCCCAAATTGTCACGTCTTGTTACTGGACATTTATATCTATTGCATTGTTCCTACATATCGAAAGTGTCCTTACGATACTGGCTGCCGTCTACTCCGGATTAATAATTCTTGTCCTTTTCCCCTCTCCCCCTCCCTTTTCTTTTGTTTGTTTGTTTGTTGTGACTCCGGACTAGACATGGCCATTGACTTCAGAATGAAAATGTCTCCAAATTCAAAAAACAGTGGCACACTATGGATTAAAGAAACTATCAAAAGATACATAGGAATTTTGGAAAAAGCATTACCGCTAATTAGGATACATGGAAAAAATGTTTGAGGTTCTTAGTTCACACTTTTGGCCAAAACTGCTTAAGCCCACTTCCCAATCTTCAAGGGGAAAGTCAAATGCAGATGGTTTCCCACGCTAATTGTTACCTCTCTATTGGGTCCTGTTCAGACCAGCACACTTCAGGGAGCGAAGATACCTGCTTCAAAGCACACTGCACTGATTTAAAACCTGAGAAGGTGGGTGCGGTGCAAAAAAACAAAATGGAAGCAGTCACTCCTCCCTACATATAATCAAAAGCAACATTTGGTTTTGCACATCAAAAAAACTTTGTTTAAAAAAAGCAAAAATGCACACTGGGGTGGCAGCAATATATACATATATTCAAATTCAAAAAACAGTGGCATACTATGGACTAAAGAAACTATCAAAAGGGACATAGGAATTTTGGAAAAAGCATTACCGCTAACTAGGATACATGGAAAAAAAAATTGAGGTTCTTAGTTCACACTTTTGGCCAAAACTGCTTAAGCCCACCTTCCAATCTTCAAGGGGACCTCAAATGCAGGTGGGTCCTACGCTATTGTTACCTCTCTATTGGGTCCTGTTCAGACCAGCACACTTCAGGGAGCGACGATACCTGCTTCAAAGCACACTGCACTGATTTAAAACCTGAGAAGGTGGGTGCGGTGCAAAAAAACAAAATGGAGAATGACACTGTCGCGGGCGGAGAGTGCGCCGAGGAATGTCGGAGTGCTTTTTCCTTCTCTTAACTGTATCCCCCTACAGTACTGGCCTCTTGTGAATCTCAAATGGCCACCGCAGTTATGTATCTGCATGTCTTAGTAGTTTGGCCTCTTATTGTTAGGCCTCAGTTATCTAAGGTTCATTTCTTGTTTTTAGTTACCAGTTGTTTTCTCAGACCGGCTCAAGCAGTGCTGCCCTGTTTGATTTTGGGGTGACCCATCCATATACCCCCAACACGGGACAAATCTCCTTTCTAGTCAAAACCCTAGACAATCTTACATGTTTTGTCCAGGGACAGATCATAATCTGTGGAGATATGAACCTTGCCTTGAACCCCTTAGTAGATACATCCTCGGGACGTTCATCTGTGGCCTTCCACACTCTTAACACACTCTTGACATGCAATTAATAGAAATCTTGAGACTATTACACCCCGGAGATTGTGACTATACTTTGTATTCCTCTCCCCACAATTCCTATAGCTAAACTGACTAGATTTTCCCCCAACACTCCGTCCTTCGTTATGTGATCACGGCCTCCGTAGGCAATACAATACACTCTGACCATGCCCCAGTCCATTGTGATCTTGCCCTCCAGAACTACAAACGTCCTGCTTTTGCATGGAAGCTGAACGAATCACTATTGTTAGATTCCCTTTGTTTATCAGATCTGCAGATCTGCAGATCTCTCGGATACCACCTCCCCGCAAACCCAGTGGGATGCCCTGAAATGAGAGGAATTCTCATAAAACACGGAACACGTCTTAAAAGAAGTGCCTCTTTCAGACTCCAATCCCTTTTGACACAGTTAGCCTCATTGGAGACGCTTCACAAATCATCGGTTCAGGAATGTGACCTCAGACCTCTTAATCACACGCAACATGAGATCCTCCAATTAATGGAGAACAGACACAAAAAGTATTGCCAAATCTGCTCCAGTTCTTTCTATACTTGGAGTAACAAACCAGGTCAATTCCTGGCCCGAGCTGTAACGGGTATGGTGGATTCGCTGGACCACCGCTAGCGTTGGTGTAAGCCACGCCAGGGAACGCAGTCTAAGTAGCCCCCGGCTTTCACCAGAGCCCGCCGCAAAGCGGGATGGACTTGCTGCAGCGTGAGGATACCAGGTCGTTACCCCTGACATGACTTGCTAGCGATGGCGGCCGGGGTGGTGCGTGGTACAGAAACTTAATCCAGAGGTGTAGTCGGGGACAGGCAGAAGGTCAGGGCAGGCGGCAGAGGTCAGTGGTCAGAGACACGCAGAAGGTCAGGGCAGGCGGCAAGGTCAGGCAAGGTCAGGAAACGTAGCGGAACGGACTGGTACACGGATAATCACACAGGACTAGCGAAATCTCAGACTTACTAAACGCACACCAACGAACTGGCAAAGTTCCAATAACCAATTACTGGGGCGCTGGCCTATTAAATCCAGACCAGCCGTCGCGCGCGCGCCGTAGGCCCCGGGCCCGCGCGCGGCGGCCGGGACAGCCAGGGGCCGCGGTCACCGGAGGGGGGATGGTAAGTGCCGGGGCCCGGGGTGGCGGGGGATGGTCGCGGGCACCCGCGTCACCCGCCCCGGGACCCCTGCGGGCAGGGGGGAGGCCGCAGGGCGCAGCGGTGCCCGCGGCCCCCACGACAGTACCCCCCCCTTAGGTCTCCCCCTCTTTTTTGGAACCTAGCAAGGAGGTCAGGAGACAGGTTCGCCTCAGGTCCCACAACGCTCCTCAGGCCCACACCCCTTCCAGTCGATAAGGAAAAACCGCTTCCCCCTCACGGTCTTCTCCGCCAGCCCCTCCTTGACCTCAAAGATGTTATCAGAGTCGTCCACAGGAGAAGGCGAGACAGATCCACGGGAGAAGCGCTTCAGCACCACAGGCTTGAGGAGCGAGACATGGAAGGAGTACGGGACACGCAGAGCGGGAGGCAAGCGAAGCTTGTAGGACACCGGGTTTAACTGCCGAAGTACCACAAAAGGGCCCAAATACTTAGGACCCAACTTGTAGCTGGGCACTGTGAAACGAATGTACTTGGCAGATAAAACCAAACCCTGTCACCCGGCTTAAAATATGGGCACAGGTCTCCTTACCAGTCGCCTGACTTTGGTGCGAGAGGAGGCCCGTAGAAGGGCCTGACGTGTGACCTGCCAGAGAGATTGATGTCCCGTAAATTGGGCATCCACGGCAGGAACGTCACACGAGGTGGGCAGAGGGGAGGCGGGCGGGGATGGAGCCCAAAGACAACAAAAAAGGGAGCGGCTGTAACGGTCTGGAGGTGGATCCTCTGTACCACCGCAGGCGATGGCGTAAGCCCACACAGGGGGTGGAATCTAAGTGGGGGTCCCGGTATTCACCAACCCCCGCCGGGAAAATTTTTTTGGGGTCCAAGGGAACCCGGGGGGGCCTGGGGGGGAAAAAGGGAGGGGGGTAAAAAAGGGGTTTGGTTTGGGGGAAGGGGGGGGGG